>JASVEL010004876.1:0-54881 GCA_032618575.1 Nicotiana noctiflora
GACCTATCAAAAGAGCAAGTACCATCAGTGCTGCTGAAAAAGTTCGGCGAGACGTTAATCAGAGGGGCCTTGACATGGTACTTCCAACTGTCTGTCAAGGCAATATCAACATTCGAAGAAATGGCGGATAAGTTCATCACCACCCATGCGGGTGCAAAGAAGGCAGAGGCAAGGTTCAACGACATCTTCGGTGTCAGGCAAACCACAGGTGAATGGCTCATCGACTTTCTCGCCAGATTCAACAGGGTAAGAATGAGCCTACCAAACGTATCAGATGGGATGGCAGTCGCTGCCTTCCAGAACGGACTAAGCAGGGACGGTTCCAGAGCAACAAAGAAGCTATTGAACCGCCTCATGAAGTATCCCGTTACGACATGGGAGGAAATCCACAATGCTTACTGCGCTGAAGTACGAGCGGACAAAGACGATCTCAACGGGCTAACCCAACGTTTAATAGCTATACAATAGGAAACAAGGAAAGACCGACGCCATAAGGGACGTTGGGAACATTCCCTTCGTTCCAACAGAGAACCACAACAGCCATACACGAGATCCTTTCATCCGCTGCCCCGACACATGGACGCATTATAACGACACATCGCCCCGCTCCGAAATGAAAGAGGTATGCCCCATTTATTATCATCACATAATTTTTGCGGATTTCCTTCAGAAATAGTGTAGGCACCGGAGAAGCTTGGCACCAAGGTGCAATGGCCTCAAAAGATGAAGTCAGATCCCGCCACAAGGAAATCAAACATCATATGTGAATTCCATCAAGAACGAGGGCACAGGACCGAAGATTGCATAGGCCTGCGACAAGAGGTCGTCAGAATGCTAAACCACAGATACCAAAAATAACTACTCAGCGACAAAGGAAAGATCAACTTCGTACACGGACGAGAGCAACCCCGTGAACCACCAAAGCTGCCTTCCCCGACATGGACGGTAAACATGATCGTTGGCGACAACAATGACTCGGCAATCAACCATATCAAATTCGCCAACACTCATAGGCTTAAATGGACCATCTCCCATTAGCGGTATGGTGACTTCGAAGGAAGTATCACCTTCGACAAGTCTGATGTCGATGGTTGTGTTTTCCTCATTACAATGCTTTATTCATTACTTTACCCATTGTTGATACGGATGTCAAGAGAGTCATGATCGATGACGGAAGCGGCGCCTGTATCATCCACCCAAGAGTCCTTACAAAGATGGGACTCGAGGATAAGATAATACTCCGCTGCGTAACACTAACTAATTTTAACAATATAGTGGAACGAACGTCCGGAGAGGTGACCTTGCCTGTCCTCGCAGAAGGGGTCACGTTGGAAACAACTTTTCACTTAATGGACTAGGAGACGACATATAACGTCATCATAGGGCGCCAGTGGATACATGCCATGCGAGCGGTCCCTTCGAGCTTGTACTAGGTGGTTAAATCCCCTGCCCCATGGGGAATATCAGCATTAAGGGGGAAACGCGCACCGCACAAGAGTGCTACAAAATAACCCAAGATTGCGCTCATACCCAATAACTAAGGGGTGTGAGCGTAGAGGCATAACAACTAGCCGTGTTGGGGACTAAAACTGACCTGAAGGTGGACACCATCAAAGATCCTAACATTGTGGAAACTTGCAAAGCGATGATCGAAGATCTCAATCCAATCCAACTAGATAGCAACAATCCCACAAAGAAAGCCTATATCGAGCATGGCCTCGCTGATCTAAGTAAGTACCATGAATTCTTAACTAACCACGTAGACCTATTCACCTTTTCCCATGCAGATATGCCGGGGATTTTGCCAGATATCGCCATCCATAAACTAAATATCGACCCGCTGCATCTGCCGGTACTCAAATAAGAAGAAAGTTCAACGCCACAATCAATGAAGCAATCCGCGAGGAAGTAGACAAACTACTCGCCAACGGCTCTATCAGCGAGTCAAAATATCCTCAGTGGGTCGCCAACATCGTCATGGTCAAAAAGAAAAATTGGAAGTGGAGAACGTGCGTGGATTTCACCGACCTAAATAAAGCATGCCCTAACGACTCCTTCCCCCTTACCCACATCGACCAGTTGATCGACGCTAACGCTAAACACGAACTGCTGAGTTTCTTAGACGCATATTCTGGTTACAATCAGATCATAATGGCCGAGGAAGATCAGGAGAAGACAACTTTCATCGCCCACCAAGGAACTTACTGCTACAAAGTGATACCTTTTGGGCTAAAAATCGCAGGGGCCACATATCAAAAACTGGTCACCAAGATGTTCAAAGAACAACTCGGCAAGACCATGGATGTCACGACCCTAGTTCACCAATTGTGAACACGTCATGACGGCACCTAGTCTTCGCGACTAGGTAAGCCTAGCACCTTGCGGAAGTAATAACATTTGCGAAAAATTATAATCAAAACTAAATAACAGGAATAATGTATATAATTGCCTCCTGGCACATACACTTTGACACTTAGCATTCTGAAACTATCCCAAAGACCCGGAAACCCACGAGCAACACAGGCTATAAAAATCATAAGATATGGCTCTAATATCCGGAAATGTCTACAACAACTGAATACAACAAATGAAACCGCTAACTACAAGATAGAGTAGAAGGAGACTCTTCGGTCTACGGACGTGGCAGATGTATCTCAAGTCTCCGAATATAACTCCTGGATCACTAATAATGTGCTCGATTAGATGTACCTAGATCTGCACAACAAAAGTGTGCAGAAGAGTAGCATGAGTACACCACAGCGGTACTCAGTAAGTGCCAAGCCTAACCTCGATGGAGTAGTGACGAGGAAGGTCATAGCCCTACTGAGAATAATATGATAACAGTATTGAACAGTGTAAAGCAGTAAATAATCTGAAATGACAGCAAAACAGAATAGAAGCTACAGGTCACTAGCAATTAAAGCTAACAAGGAAAAATAACATAACAAGTGTCCTTCAGCCGTCCGTGGATCTCCCGGGAATTAAACCCGCAGTCCACTCATCTCAGTGATAATGATCTCCGGGAATTGAACCTGCAGTGCACTCATCTCAGTAACAAGGATCTCCAAGAATTGAACCCGCAGTCCACTCATCTCAGTAACAAGGATCTCCGGGAATTCAACCCGCAGTCCACTCATCTCAGTAACAAGGATCTCCAGGAATTGAACCTACAGTCCACCTATCTCAATAACAAGGATCTTCAGGAATTGAACCCCCAGTACCAAAATAAAAGTGCAGGGGGATCTCCCGGTATTTGAACCCGTAGTCCCAAAGTAAATGTGCAACCAACATTAGAGGAATGTTCAGGAATTTAAGTACAGCAATACAAAACAACAAATAATAATGGCCTAGCATGCCCCACGTAATCACATTTAAGACAACTTAACAAATAGAAAACTTGGGTCAATTAAACATGCTCTTCTACGCTAACACAAGCTATAATAGCAAGTAAAGTAAGGCAATTATGAAAGAAAATCCAAATCAAGTATTTAAGTAAAAATCCAGATTTTCAATAATTAGCTCAAGTACACGCTCATCACCTCACGCACAAGGTATTCAATTACCAAATATCACATCCTAAGAGACAAAGTCCCCCACACAAGGTTAGATAAGCCACTTACCTCGAAGAAGTGCAAGTCAACCTGAGATCACGCCCTTGCCACGAGTATTCGACTCCAAATGGCTCAACTCTATCCAATTAAATTGCATAATGTAAATAATAATTCAAGTAATTTATTCTACAATTAAATTCTAAGATAATACTCAAAATTATTAAAAATGACCAAGATCACACAAACATCGATGAAGCTCGATTTCTAAAAGACGGGATTTTTAGCCATACATATCCGAATTTCTCCCCTTAATGATAATACGATGATCCAATATAGTTATGCAACTTCAATCTACAATTCAACATTCAATAGGGCCAATATTGGTAATAAATTCCATAACTTATGCTGTTTAGGCATATTATCAAACACCTTGTAGGCATAGATATTTACACCTTATAACTATAGTATTGGTTCTTCCAACTATCACCATTAACCAACAATTCATGTCGCCATCATTCCTAACCAATTTATAACTTTCAAATACACATGTATGACCATCCATTCACACCCAACCAACAAAATTCCATCAAATAAATACCTTTAAATCCCTACCATATTCATGTATTTAAATTGGGAATTTATGACTTCCAATTACGATGCCATAAGTGTAATACCTGATTCATACTCATATTCCCATAATATATCCATATATGTAAGTCTAAGGTGTAGGATTTACCTTTTGAAAGAAATCTTGCAAAACCCTCCTTTGAGTTCTTGAAGGAATTTCTTGAAAATCTAAGTGTTTGATGAGAGGATTTCATCAATAATAGTATAGGAAGATGGACTTTCACACCAAGATGATGGAGATTACTTACCTTGAACATTGGGAGAGTTGAAGGTCTTTAGAGGGTGAAAGAAGGACCCCAAGTTTGTAAAAATAAAATGGGTAAAAATGAACCCCCGAAAGGAGTGTTATAGGCTATTTTAGGGTGCCCCGCTGGAACCAGTAGCTCGAACGGCTAACGCCCGGCGCTGGCCAGGGCACTAGATATACGAAAATGGCCATAACTTGTTGTATACACCTCCAAATGATAAACGGTTTGATGCGTTGGCAACTAGACTCAAAGAGATTTAATTTGATAGGTTGTGGGTCACACAACTCCTTATATAACGAGAGATATGATCATCCAAAGTGAGGTCTTGTGTGCACTTATTTACAACTTTCGTCTTTTATGAAACTTCCAACTTCAAAAGTTCCCGCTAGCCATCCGTAATCAACCCAAGGCCCCCAGGACCTCAACCAAAAATACCAATACATCCAATAACGTTATTTAAACTTGTTCCAATTATCAAAACACCTCGACTGACACCAAAATTATCGAATTACATCGAATTCAAGCCTAAGTTATTCTAAAACTTTCAAAACACGCATTCGATAAAAAACCCAACCCAACCAAACCACGCCCGAATGATTTTTGCAAACATGTCCCAAATGACATTACGGTGCTACAGAAACTTTTGAAGATCCATTCCGACCCTCAGATCAAAATTTTACCTTTCAACCGAAAATTGCCAAAATACTAGCTTTCAGTATTTCTAGCCTAAATGAGCTACGGACTTCCACAATACATTCTGAACACGCTCCTAACCCCGAAATCACCTAACGGAGCTAACGGAACCATCGAATTTCCATTACGAGGTCGTCTTCACATAGTTCTAATTTCGAACCATTTTTCAACACTTAAGCTCTTATCTAGGGATTAAGTGTCCCAAAACACTATGTATCCATACACCGAGCGTCCCTTCAGCCCAAAATAGAATAAATGAACTTAGAGGAAGCAGTTAATAGAAGAAAGGGGTGTAAATTCTAAAAACGACCAGCCGGGTCGTTACAATAGAAGTCTATATCGATGACACGCTGGTGAAATCTGCAAAAAAGGAGGATCATATCGACCACTTAAAAGAGGCCTTCAAAATACTAAAAAAGTACGGGATGAAACTGAATCCCAAGAAATGTGCTTTTGGCATAGCGTTAGGGAAGTTTCTAGGGTTCCTTGCATCCTAACAAGGCATCGAAGTCAACCCCAACCAAATCAAGGCAATCGTCACAATACCCGAAGTGCTAAACAACAAAAAGCAGGTGCAAAAATTGACGGGCCGGATAGCTGCCCTTTCATAATTCATCTCACGATCCTCTGACAGATGCCACAAATTTTTTTACGTGCTAAGAAAGGACAACAGATTTTAGTGGAATGAGGAATGTGTCCAAGCCTTACGAGAACTAAAAACATATCTGTTGTCACCACCACTGCTAGCCAAAGTGGATCTAGGCGAGACCCTGTTGATATATCTTGCCGTATCAGAAGTTGCCGTCAGTGCAGTATTGGTTCGTGAAACAAAAGGTACGCAATCCCCCATCTATTACATTAGAAAAATCCTGGTGGATGCCGAAAAATGATACCCACACCTCGAAAAATTAGCTCTGGCACTAGTCCCAACTTCAAGAAAGCTCAGAACCTATTTCCAATGCCACCCCATTAAAGTGGTGACCACGTTCCCCTTAAGAAGCATACTACATAAGCCCAAGTTATCGGGGTGACTTGTCAGATGGGCTACAGAGCTCAGCGAACATAATATCTCGTATATCCCAAGAACAGCCATCAAGTCACAAGTCCTCGCCGACTTCGTGGTCGACTTTAGCGCAAAAATACTACCAGAGGCAGAAAGGGAGGCTCTACACTCCACCTCAAATATCGACCTATGGGCTCTCTACATGGATGGAGCTGCTAATGCCTCGGGATCGGGACTGGGACTCATCCTCAAAGTCCCCAGGGGCAAAATTTTTCGCTAGTCCATACGATGCCTCGAGATGACTAACAACGAGGCAAAATACGAAGCTGTTATTACAGGTATAAGACTGGCCATCAAATATAAGGCCCATCGACTCGTCCTCCACTGTGACTCTCAGCTCGTGGTAAATCAAGTCACTGGGACTTGCCAAATTAAGGAACAAAGATTGCAAAAGTACCATACGAAAATCCATAGATTGATGGCCTAACTCGACGAGTGCTGATTTGAGCAAGTCCCCAGAGCATAGAATGCCGAAGTGAACGGCCTGGCAAAACTAGCTGCAGCCACCACGAGCTTCCACAAAGAAAGCATTATCACCCTCTTCCACTCAGCAATCGATCATGCGGAGGTACTTTCGTTAAACTTAACCTGGGACTAGCGCAACCAGTTTTTATTTTACTTGTAGGAAGGAACTCTCCCGCATGATAAAAAAGAGGCAAAGAAGCTCTGTGTACAGGCCACCAGATATTGCATGATAAATCATGAGCTCTATAAAAGGACCTTTGGAGGACCCCTGGCCAAGTGCCTAGGCCCTAATCAAATGACACCAGTACTGGAAGAAGTACACGAAGGCCATTGTGGAACCCATACTAGCAACCGCGCACTCGTGCGTTGTCTAATACGGGCCGGATATTACTGGCCTACCATGAAGAAAGATACTGCAGAGTATGTCTGCCGATGCAAAAGATGCCAAAAGTTTACCCCCATGATACACCAACCGGGAGAACCCCTCCACTCTGTCACCTCCCCTTGGCCCTTCATCAAGCGGGGAATGGACATAGTCGGTCCGTTACCCGCCGGACGAGGAAAGGTATGTTTTCTATTAGTTTTAACTGACTATTTATCCAAGTGGGTGGAAGCACGTGCATATTCCCAAATACGCGAATGGGAGGTCATTGCCTTCATATGGAAGAACATCATCTGCCGCTTCATCATCCCCGAGGAAATCACCTGCGACAACGGGCGACAGTTCATAGGTCAGAATACAATCAAATTCTTCGATAAATGGCACTCAAACGAATACTATCCACACCATATCATCCTGCCGCTAATGGTTAAGTAGAGTCATCCAATAAGACAATACTAAATATATTGAAAAAGAAGCTTGAAGATGCCAAAGGGCTATGGTCGGAACTGCTACCAGAGGTACTGTGGGAACACAGGTCCACTCCTAAATCTTCCACGGAATAAACGTCATACTCATTAGTTTATAGGATCGATGCTATCATACCGGTTGAAGTAGGCAAACCAAGCTTGAAATATTTACGCACGAGCGGAGAAGAAAATGACTCGAACCGACTCCAAGACCTCGACGAAGCCGAGGAAAGGAGAGAAATGGCCCACATCAGGATGACAGCCCAGAAACAGCAAATCGAAAGATACTACAACAAGGGGGCCAAAATCCGACCACTCAAAGTAGGTGACTACGTCCTTAAAGCCAAAACCTTGGCATCTAGGGACCCAAGCGAAGGAAAACCGGGTACCAATTGGGATGGATCGTATAAGATTACTGCGGCAGCAAATAAAGGGTCATTTCAACTAGAGACAATAGAAGGGAAGACGCTCCAAAACAATTGGAATATCTCTCACCTCAAGTATTTCCATTTCTGAAGAGCACCCCTCGAGTCGTACTCTTTTTCCCTTACCCAAGTTTTTTCCCAATTGGGTTTTCTCAAAAATGTTTTTAACGAGGTGATGAAGAAGATGCTCGGAAATTCTCACAAGGCAAGTTTGACATGCCAATTACTCTGCAAGCCAGCACAACATGCATGCCAAAGAGACTTGTCCAACGACCATCTCCAATATATGAAAGGCTAAGGCCATCTCCAATATATGAAATGCTAAGGCCATCTCCAATGTATGAAAGGCTACAGCCATCTCCAATATATGAAAGGCTAAGGCCATCTCTAATGTATGAAAGGCTAAGGCCATCTCCAATGTATGAAAGGCTAAGGCCATCTCCAATGTATAAAAGGCTACAGCCATCCCTAATATATGAAAGGCTACGACCATCTACAACTTATGAAAGGCTATGACCATCTCCAACGTATGAAAGGCTACGACCATTTATAACGTATGAAAGGCTACAACCAACTCCAACGTATGAAAGGCTACGGCCATCTACAACGTATGAAATGCTACGTCCATCTCCAACATATGAAAGGATACATCCATCTACAACATATAAAAGGCTACGACCATCTCCAATGTATATATGGCTAAGGTCATTGTCGTAGTAAGTCGACTCAGTTCGATTACGATAAATCCACTCGACATGGTAGAGATCACTAAATGGTTACGGCCATCTCAAAATGAAAAAATGGCTAAGACCATTGTCATAGTAAGTCGACTCAGTTCGATTATAATAAATTAACTCGACACGGTCGAGATCACTAAATGGTTATGACCATATCAGAACGAACAAATGGCTAAGGCCATTGTCATAGTAAGTCAACTCAGTTCGATTACGATAAATCAACTCGACATGATCAAGATCGCTAAATGGTTACGACCATTTCAAAACAAGCAAATGGATAAGGCCATTGTCGTAATAAGTCGACCCAGCTCGACTACGACAAATCAACTTGACAATGATCGATACTACACATACTACTATGACAAGCACACAAAACAAAAGAAGCAAAAAATATATATGTATATCAAAAGAATAACTTTCATTTCCTCCAAAAAGGGAAGTATACATTTACAGAGGATCCTATTCACACGACTACAAAATTGCAACAACAAAATAAATACACATCCTAGCCGCCACCGCCCTGTTCGCCGTCGCCAGCTGGCCTTTTGCCATGTCCACTGCCGCCTTCGGCCCGAAATTCCACAGAGATCTAGGAACCAATAGCCAGATGGTTCACGTCTTCGAAGGTATAGCCCACCAGGTCTGGAGAATTGGAGCTATACCCACAAGCTTCCCGGGTAACCCGAACCAAATGACGTTGGTCCTTAACCTCTACCTTAGTAGCTCGACCAGCGGCATATAAATCTTCAAATACTGCCAGCTTAGCTTTTGCGTACACCCACATATCGTGTGCCTAGACATGTCGTCGGCCAACTCGGTCGCTGCTGCTTGCCTAAGAGCGTCAACTTCAGCCGCCCTAGCGTTGAGCTCGGCAGTTAGGGCATCAACTTTGGCACGCAATTCAGTGGCCCCTGCCATTGCCCCATGTCCAACCTCCAACTCATCCTCCTTCGACCGAAGAAGGTTCTCCAGCTCCGTGTTTCGAGCTAGGACGATCATTAAATTTTTATCTACTTGCTCCAACTAAGTCACACGCTCCCGCAACTGAGCTTTCGACTGCTCCAGGCCCGCACGAAAAACTTGAAACTGCGGGTCCTAGGCATATATGCCCGCCAACGTCTGGTGCTTAGAGCGACACTCTTTATACTTTTTTACCACCTTCCTAAGGGTGGCAGTCTTCTTTTGAGAGTGCTGGCCCCTCTCCACTTCCAAAATAAGGGTCTAAAAAAAATATAACACAAGTCAACATACACCTAAGGTTCGTTCTTAGAAACGAAAAAAAGGAAACATACCTGCAGAGCTGCACCGGTGACTTTTCGGGATAAGTCCCTATCGCTGATGTCCTTTAGAGTTTCTCTCTCAGCAGCCACGTAAAGTAAAGTCATGTCCGACGCGGCCAGCTCACTCTCCAGCAACAGGTTATATCCGATCGGGATCACGATCCGACGGTTAGGCCCAACCGTTGCCATCTCCACTCGAGCGCGATCCCCCTGCGGTACGTCCTCAGTTGCGGGGGCTCGCTCAGGACCTTCCCTCCCCTCATCAGCAACCACTTTGGCAGCAGCCGATGTGTTGTCTCCTTCAATACTTGGGGGGTGATAACAGGTACAACCCCTCTCCGAGGGACTAACCTCCCAAGTGAATGGAATCTCCCATTAACACCGGCCTCAACTCTAGACTGCATACATTCGCCCTCCTATGCTCTATGGCAATTCCCTAGCCAAGAAGCAATCGACACATCTTCCGCTCCGGCGCGTCTTCGCCTTCGAAAGCTTCCTTTTTGGGACCAGGAGATGGAGGCGAAGGAGTCGTCTCGCTCGTGGATTCAACCATCGACATGACCTCAGGCCAAGCAGCCTCAGAAACATTATCGCTAGAGGGATCCTAGGTCGTATACTCGGCCTCGGGCTGAGCAACCTCAGGAACAACCTCGCCCGAAGGTTCCTGAGACACATACTCATCCTCAGAATTAGTCTTCGCTACCGAGGGGGCTGCAATATTCCACCTTCTTCTCCTTCGGGGGGTGCTCCGAACTGCCAAAGTAATGTAAGTCAAGCGACAAACACTTAAAAATAGAATTTTCAAATTAGAAGTTAGCGCAATACTTGACGGGCCGTATCGAGTGAGGAATGACGATCATGCACGGCACTCCACCGCGAAAGGAATCATTCTTCCACCCATGACCTTATATCTGGGACAGATCGGGGTGGAGAAACCCTCGCTGCAAAAAAGGGGAGAGGAAAGAAGTCACAAAGACTGAACAGGCAGAAGTTGTGAGAAATATGAAATAAGCAAAAAAACACTTACGTTCTGGATTCCACACCTCTGGGAACCCCTTTGAGGTCACCACCAGGTCCGCCATCCGCACATAGAAAAACTTGAGCCAGAAGCGGCAATTGGGCTTGTCATCCGCCCTAACGACCAGGTCTTTCGTTCCATGACTCTTCAATTGCAACATCGATCCCCTCATAAAATAAGGGCTAAACAACTGCATTAGGTGGTGGACTGAGACGTCAAGTCCGGCCCGATCAGCATAAGTGGTCAATATGTGATACACTTTCCTATTATATGGAGTAAGCCGAGCCGGGCATACATTATAAAAATGGCAAAGCTCCTCCGCCAGAGGGTAAATTAGGAGGTCACACCCGATCAAGAATGGGTATTCATAAAAAGCACAAAACTCCGGTCGGTGTACGTTAGCAAAATCCTCCTTGGCCGCCTTCATGACCACTGCATCAGGGATTTAGCACGCCTCCCGCAGGCTGTCCAAATGTGAATCAAGAAACGTGGAGCGATTCCATGAAGGAGTTGGGCATCTTGTAGGAAAATCCCTTCGAGCATGAAGCTCTCGAGGAATGACGTTGTCCACAGTGAGGGGGGCAAGGGGTCTTTGGGTCTTTTTCCCACCATTCAAAGATGGTGGAACCCTAGAAGAGGAATCATCTCTATCTTCCCTATCTTGTTGGCCTCGTCTTGCCATAATAAGTGTTTGTCTATGAATGAGTACGTCAACAACTAAAGAAATTAACTTCAAAGACGACTCGAAAGGTTCAAAACAAAATATACTAGTCTCCCTTATAGAAGATGAAAGAAGAAGGTGATAGTCTAAGAAGTTCAAAAGATAGCAGAAATTAAACCCCCTATTTATAGGGCTCTAATACACAGAAATCGAAGAGGCAGACGTCAAAAAAGGGGCGGGAAATCAAAGTGTCAAATCGCCCATGATCCATCTTGGGAGCAGTAATAATCATGGTGCATGCCGGCAGTGACGTCAGTCTAAAAAGTAGACCACGTGTCAACACATTAACGATGCCACGACGGATCAACATTTTCGCCCATTGAAGACGTCCATCGCGTACGTCTCCAATGGGCGGAGGAACTAACTGTATAGGGCCAAATATGGCTTATGGGGCCGAACAGAGCTCTCCCCACGCTCACAAACGATAAGGGCACGACCCCTCTCATATGTCTCCTATAGCGAGGGTGCAGTTTGGGCATAAGAACACGAACCATGTCGTTCATATTTGGACGTCCCCTTTAAAAGGGCGTCAACTACCCCCCGACGGATTATAGTTTTAGTACGGAGGCCTCACCTCTATATAAAGAGAGGCTTCCCTGTTGTAATGGACCATGTGTTATTATCTAATAATACAATTTCTCTCATTCTCTCTCTATTTCTCTCTCTCAACTGTGATAAGCGATTATCCTTAAAAGTTCTTCATTCTTGCAAGTATCTTTACATTATAATTACACTGATCTCATATTTAGGTTCATTATATTTGATTACGATTTACCTCTTTCATATCCTTTGAGTGTTTCTAGCTTGTAAAGTAACCAACAACTTTTGAGCCAACCAAGTATTTTAAGCATAAAACCTTTTATATTTTTTTTATATTATAAGAAAGAAACAACATATAATAGACTAATTGTAACTTAAAAAATAATTCAACAGAGCAAAACTTATTATAGGAATCATAGATATATGAACTCAATAAATCTAAATAATTAGTTTGGTGCAGGTTGATTCTATTTATGGTATATATGGTAAGACAATCCGCTATGTCAAATAATTACAATGGTAAAAAAATAACTTCTCAAAGTACCATAGAAACGACAATGAATAAGAATTAGTAGACTTTGCAATTGCAAATATGCAAGGTTGAAAGTTTTTGCAACACATACCGAGCGAAGAACTAAAATAACAAAACTTATAACAAAGAAACGTAGAACCAAGAATGAGTTGGAAAAAAAATATCCGCAATACTAATTTCAGCATTTTTCATAAAAAAATTTATTAGAGAAAAATTAACATTGGCGATATAGAAATGTATATTAGAATCTATGATTCATTTTATTGCTCTCGGATTAAAAAGATAAAAAATTTACTTCTAATATCGTGAAATCAGCCACTAATACTTGCATTAGGTTAGACTATATTTAAATATGATCATGCAACTTTTTTTTTCGGACCATGTATGAATATGCAATACCTGGTGCACTAAATTAATATCTCTCTTCAGAATGAGATATGAGTTGAAACCTACTTATATTGTTGTAAGAAAAGTATTTTGTCTGTTGGAAAACAAAAGTTATGGATGTGTTATGAAAAAAACTAACTTTAGTGATTTTCTCATTTATGCAGTAGCATTAATGGGTAACCTATAAGGTTAAATCACATTGATAGGTATCAAAAAAGAAAAATTACGCCACACATCAAATATTTGTATTGTATTTATCATTCGTAAGTAGTTATACTTTCATCAAATTTACATTCGTAATTATATTTATTTTAGAGCAAATTCATAAAATAAGAGATAAATGTTTTGAACTAAAATAAAAGAGCAATAAGCTCTAGTAACTCAGTTGGTTAGAGCGCCCTCTTAGTTATTGGAGGTCTTGAATTCAACTTTCAATAAGAACATTTTATTATCCTGTATTTCACCTTAGTTGTATTCGTTACGTGAATAATACAGTTGATACATATTGTATCCATTATATACAATCATGTATACAATCAATACATATTGTATTTGTTGCACGAATGAATACAATTATGCGGACAAATATAATAGATACACATTGTATTCATTGTGCGAACAAATGCAATTTATATATGTTGTATTAGTTAGCGAGTTTGAATACAAGTGATACAAGTTAGTAGCAATTAAATTAGTAGCTATAGATGGTAATTAGACAAAATATAGTTATTAGGTTCTAAACTATAGTGATTTTCGGTCCATAATAAGTTACCTTTTTGCCTTTTTATGTTAGTTCAAAATAAGTGTCATTGTTTCAAAATTAAGAATGAATTAACTTTAATTTTCAAATTTGCCCTTATTTACATATCCCAATTTATCAAGTTAACCATATGCAAATGAAAATTAACGGTAATTTAGTCAAAATATCTTTTTTTCTCTGGAAGTTAGTATTTTATTAAGGAGCGTATCAAAGAAAACTTATAGACCGGAGGGAGTACTTTAACAGTATATCACATTTAATTTACTACTAATTAAGTATTTTTGTTGATTTAGTTGAATATTATCATATTCGATTCCCCGAAAAGAATAAACTATGAAAAAACACTTTATTAGGACAAGTATTAACATGTTTTCATTTTTTGACGTCCCTAACAAAATAGATTTAATGAAAGTTTTACAATTAATATTACCACTTTATGTATACTTTATGACGTGCCTAATAAAATAGAATTTAGACATGAGATCTGAAATCTCATCTGAATTTGCAGGCATATCAAATACCAATAAATAAGGTTTTTCTTTTTATTCGAAAAAAACAATAAATCTAAAGTGTTCTATAGACGTGTAATTAAGTAATCAAGCAAACAGTGCCGCAATCATTCCATATTCGACCTCCACGTTAACCAATCACAGACATCCACGTCACATGTCCAGCTGGTTTGACTGTGACTAAATTTGAAAAGGAGAGAGAGAGAGAGAGAGAGAGAGAGAGAGAGAGAGAGAGTGCGTGCGAGCAGAAGATAAATATTTAAGATGGAAATAATTTATGATGACATGGTTAGGGTTTTGCCACGTATATTCATGCAAAGCTAGTTGTAGTAATTTAATTAAATGACATTGAGCCTTAGATTAGTTTAATCGTTGAAACCCTAATCCGGCATTGCTTAATTAAACCACTAAATACTTCGAACTTGTTCCCACCAATCAACAAAGAAGAGAATACAGACCAATTAAACAAGCTGTTTTCTTCTTTCCTCTTCTGATCATTGACGACCTCGTTTTCAATGATTAAGGTAAATGGCGTAACAAATGCCCTTTGAGTTAACGGAAGGACACGTGTCATCCTTTTATTGGTGCATTCTAAATATTTCATAATTAATTAAAAAGACACATTATTCATACATGAAAAATAAATAAAAATTTTCTAAAATACTTACAAAAGTTAAAAACTGGAAAAAAAAATCTTATTTTAGTAAAAACCTTTTGTAAGTATTTTAGAAAATTTTTATTTATTTTCCACGTATATTCATGCAAAGCTAGTTGTAGTAATTTAATTAAATGACATTGAGCCTTAGATTAGTTTAATCGTTGAAACCCTAATCCGGCATTGCTTAATTAAACCACTAAATACTTCGAACTTGTTCCCACCAATCAACAAAGAAGAGAATACAGACCAATTAAACAAGCTGTTTTCTTCTTTCCTCTTCTGATCATTGACGACCTCGTTTTCAATGATTAAGGTAAATGGCGTAACAGATTATTTAAATGGTCAGAACATAAAAAGAGTACACCAATTTCGGATACCGGGTTGTCGGATCATTATACAAATAGCCAATTATATTCATTATTTTTTTTAAGTCATGTATATAAATTATTAGTATACTATATTTGTAAAATAATTTTGGAAATATAAATAAATACAAACAGAAATGAAGAAACCAATTCGAGCCCACTGAATTCACAGTGTTTCCTTAAGGAATTTAATCCCTCCTAGTACCCAAGGTTATGGATTATTTCCTCCCAGGATAGAACGAATTACACACTAGTGTAGTGGTTACTTCAAACCCCAGTGTTTCAGCGAACACAACGTTCGGTAGCAAATCACACTTACTTTTGCTTTGTTTGATGCTAAAAGTATGCGAAGAAGGAGAGAAAACTCAGAAAATCGCAGTAAAATTCTGAGCAGAATAGTGTTGTATTTATAGCCAAAAGTTGGGCTGAAATCTGAAGAGGTGCAACTCTTCAGAATGGTTGTTTATGCAATACGCCCACAACATAAATGTCATTACATAAATGACCATTCATTCAACAATAAAGAGGAAAAATTGATGGGTAGTTAATTTTCTGTTACAAAAACAGAAAACTGAAATTTGGATTTAATATTAATATTTATTTAATATTAATATTATGTTATTAAAATAAATATTTAATAACTTTATGTGTTAATATTTTACTATTAACAAATAAATTTGGTCCAAAAATTTAATCAATCGATCGATCATTTGACCAAATCCAAATCCAAATCCAAATCCAAATCCAAATCCGAATCTGAATTCGAATCTGAATTCGAATCTGAATCCCATATATAAGTAATTTGTATAATTAAATTATTTAAAATATAACTTTAAATTATTAAAAAAATACATAACGATTAATAATAGTTTGGTGCCACTGAGCCTCAAAAATATCGAGTCCGGGACCCATATGTGTCACGACCCTAGTTCACCAATCGTGAACATGTCGTGATGGCACACCCAGTCCCCACGACTAGGTAAGCCTAACCCGTTGCGGAATATACAAGTCTATAAACTTTAAACAAGAAATAGCGGAAAAACAATATAAATAGGAATGTAGTCCGTGCCGCTTGGCACGTACACTCGTCAACACACTGTATAAAACACCACCAAGACCTGGAATCCCACGGGCAACACAGACTAAAAGAGAGAATACAACTGTGGCTCTATGTGTGAAGAGTATCTAACAAAGACATGAGAGAAAACATCTACTAATACTATCAGAATAGAAGGAAGGCCTCCGGATCCGCGGACGTAGCAGATCATACCTCGAGGTCTCCCAAAGTGCTGCTGAATCACCTGTTATGTGCCTGACCTGATGTACCTAGATCTGCACAACAAAAGTGTGCAGAAGAGTAGCATGAGTACACCACGGTGGTACTCAGTAAGTGCCAAGCCTAACCTCGATGGAGTAATGACGAGGAAGGTCAAGGCCCTACTGAGAAAAAAATAATATAGTGATGATAACAATAATAAATAGTTTAAATGATAATAATTTCTGCAATAACAACAATAAGATGATTATTGCAACCGTTTACAATTAAGCTATAAACAAATAACCAACTCAATAAAACAAGTCCAGGACCTGTGGGAATCGAACCCACAGTCCCATTGACAGTACCTCTGGGTCTCCGGGAATCGAACTCGCAGCCCATGTCTCAATAAATAATCAATAACTCAGGATCTCCGGGAATCGAACCCGCAGTCCCTACCAATAACTCAGGATCTCGGGAATCGAACCCGTAGTCCCTACCAATAACTCAAGATCTCGGGAATCGAACCCGTAGTCCCTACCAATATCACGCCGGGTCTCTGGGAATCGAACCCACAGCCCTGGGTCTCCGGGAATCGAACCCGCAGTCCACAAACAATATCACTCCGGGTCTCTGGGAATCGAACCCACAGCCCTGGGATCTCCGGGAATCGAACCCGCAGTCCACAAACACATCAAATAAAGAAAACACACAGAGAGAATATAATATGTTGTGATCTCGGGAATCGAACCCGTAGTCCCTACCAATAACTCAGGATCTCGGGAATCGAACCCGTAGTCCCTACCAATAACTCAGGATCTCGGGAATCAAACCCGCAGTCCCTACCAATATCACTCCGGGTCTCTGGGAATCGAACCCATAGCCTGGGTCTCCGGGAATTGAACCCGCAGTCCACAAACATAACAAATAAAGGAAAACGCAGAAAGAATATAATATGCTTAACTACAACTTTACCAAAATTAGTGCCAACAACTATCAAGAAGCTCAAGTAAGGCAATTAGGCAACTAGTCATAAAGTACTACCTAATCATGATTTTCTAACTACTACCGGGTAAGAATATCGGATTAATCGGCTAAAAACAGGGATATCACAAATTAGGCATTTTATATAAAGTATGTGTTCAACAACCAGCGCATGTACATGCTCGTCACCTCGCGTACAAGGCATTTAAACTTTCACATAAAAATCCTAGGGGTGGAAGTTCCCCCACACGAGGTTAGACAAGTCACTTACCTCAATTCCGGTACAAAACCGCTAAGAAACGACTTCCTTGCCACGAGTATCCGACTCCGAGTGGCTCAACTCTATCCAATTAAATTGCAAATTGTAAATAATAATTCAAGTAATTTATTCTACAATTAAATTCTAAGCTAATACGAAAAATTATGAAAAATGACCAAGATCACACAAACATCGATGAAGCTCGATTTCTAAAAGACGGCGTTTTTAGCCATACATATCCGAAATTTGCCCCTTAATGATACTACGATGATCCAATATAGTTATGTAACTTCAATCTACAATTCAACATTCAATAGGGCCAATATTGATCATAAATTCCATAACTTATGCCATTTAGGCATATTATCAAACACCTTGTAGGCATGGTTATTTTTACCTCATAACTATAGTATTGGTTCTTCCAACTATCACCATTAACCAACAATTCATCTCACCATCATTCCTAACCAATTTATAACTTCCAAATACACATGTATGACCATCCATTCATACCCAAACAATTCCATCAAATAAACACCTTTAAATCCCTACCATGTTCATGTATTTAAATTGGGAATTTATGACTTCCAATTACCATGCCATAAGTTGTAATACTTGATTCATACTCATATTCCCATAATATATCCATATATATAAGTCTACGGTGTAGGATTTACCTTTTGGAAGAAATCTTACAAAACCCCCTTTTTGAGTTCTTGAAGGAATTTCTTGAAAATATACCTCGATTTGCATGCACAGTCCGGGCACAAAGCTGGAAAATATTTATGTTGAAATATGTGAAATATGTGAAAAAGTTGAAGAATTTTGATATTAATATAGATATGGTTGACTTTGGTCAACATTTTTGGTAAACGGACCCGGATCCGTGATTTGACTGTCTCAGAAAATCCGTAGAAAAATATGGAACTTGGGCATATGTCCGGAATTGAAATCCGAGGTCTAGAACCCCAGTAAAAGAATTTTTCTGTTAAATTGTTTTCTGAAAATGTTTAAGGAAAATGAAAATGAATTTTTATTAAAAAGTACTGGTATCGGGCTCGTATTTTGGTTCCGACGCCCGGTACAGGTCATATATATTGGTTAAGCGCTTCTTGGAAAGTTTGGTTGAAAACGGACGTCGTTTGACGTGTTTCGGCCTTAAATTGGAAATTTTGAAAGTTATGAAAATTTGAAAGGATTCTTGAGTTTTAAGGCTCAATTCATGGATTTTGATGTTATTTTAGCGATTTGATCGCGTGAGCAAGTTCGTATGATGTTTTTAAGTTAGTGTGCATATTTGGTTTGGAGCCCCGAGGGCTCGGGAGTGTTTCGGAGGTGGTTCGGGGTGTTTTTGAACTTAAGAAAAACTGCAGAAATCTGCAGCAGACAATTCTTCATCGCGTTCGCGTCTAGGCGGTCGCGTTCGCGATGGTCAACTTATTTCCTTCAACGCGTTCGCGTCCCTCTGGTCGCGTTCGCGATGCCCAGCTATTTCCCTTCATCGCGATCGCGTACTACTTCACGCGTTCGCGTAGTGTAAAAATTGAACCAACCCTTTTCTCTACGCGTTCGCGTGGACTGGCTCGCGTTCGCGTAGGCCAACCTGTAAGCCCAAAAATTTCCTTCTTCGCGTTCGCGTCAAGCCCCACGCGAACGCGATGCGTAAAACTTCTTCTTCATCGCGAACGCGACCGGGGTGTCGCGAACGCGATGAACAAATTTATGCCCAGCGAATTTAAGTCAGAAAACAGAACAGAAACGGGATAAAAATCCCATTTCTGTTCAACTCTCTTCTCCACAGCCTTTTGGACGATTTTTGAGCGATTCTTTATCAAACTTCTTGGGTAAGTGATTCTTAACTCGTTTTCTTCATTTTCCATCAATATTATTTGAATTCCTAAGCCTAATTAGGTGTAAATGGGTAGAAAAATTGAGAATTTAGTATAGTAAGGGTTTTCAAAGAATTTGCGATCTAGAACTCGTTTTGAAGTTGAACTTAAGAACAAATTGTATATTTGAACTCATGGAAGATTGGGTGAACTTATTTTGGTTCGAAACTTGAGTTTCGATTATGTGGGCTCGGGGTCGATTTTTACTATTCCGGGCAGAATGTTGTAAAAATCATATTTAGCAATATGAACTAGTTTGTTAAGTAGAATTGATGATATGAAATCAATTGTGTATAAATACGGTTGGATTGGAGTCAAATTCGAAAGGAAAAGGCATTGCTACGGATTGAATCGTTCGTGAACTTTCGAGGTAAGTGTTTGTTCTATCCTAGTTTGTAGGAAATGGAATTCAGTTATGAATAAATTATTGATTAAGAGTTATTGGTGTTATGCCGGTAATGAAGACAAATTATTGAAATTATTATAAATTATTGGTTTAAAACCGGTAATTATAAATATTGTCGATATAGAGATTATTGGCTAAATGCCGGTAATATATATATATATATATATTTATGAATTGGGATCGTGTGGTACGCCGACCACAAAATGACTTAAATCTTGGCATTGGCCATAGTTGCCGGTAGCCTATTGATATATTTGGGAGCGGGTGGTACGCCTACCACAAGATATAATTATTGATATATTGGGAGCGGGTGGTACGCCTACCACGAGATATAATTACTGTGATAGTTGGGAGCGGGTGGTACGCCTACCACGAGATATGAAATGAGAGAGGAATTGAGACATGAAAGTAAGATTTATTAAGTTGATTAGATTATTCTGGATATCGAGAGTTATTGAATATTATTTCAGAGCAGAGTATTTCCTTATAAATGTATTATATATATATATATATATATATATAGGCCAGGCACTTACCAGCACATGGGGTCGATTATGCTGATACTACACTCTGCGCTCTTTTTGCGCAAATACAGGTTACGGACAGCAGCAACATCAGTAGCACGATTGTGGATATTCCGACTACTGAGACTACGAGGTAGCCTTGCAGGCGTCCGCAGGACCCGTTGTCTCTTCTATCTATGTATTCATTTTGTTATCTCATGTATTCAAGATAAAAAACTTATGTTTCTTTCAGACAATTGTGTGTATTATTCTTAGAAGTTCGTGAGTATTGTGACACCGATCTTGGGTAGTGTATCATGTTTGGGTTTTTCTGTATCTTATATGATAAAATTTTCCGTTAATTTTGATTATTCCGTTGTAATTTATATGTTTTTAATAATAAGAATTGGTAATTAATGGAGATGTAATTAATATTTGGCTTGCCTAGCTTCCATTTAGTAGGCGCCATCATGACCCCGATGGTGGGAAATCCGGGTCGTGACATATATATAATTGGTTCGGTTATATATTTATATAAAAACCTTGTGGTGTTTTTGATAAATTCAAGGATGTGAATAACATCTATGGATTTCAAGATCAATCCATGTTAATATAAGTGTTTAGGAGTAGTAAACAACTCAAAATACTCCAAAAATCTTACCTTAGGAGTGCAATTGGGTGCCTTGGTCAAATTGGGGTGTTGGGGAAGCCCTTGGCTTGAGAAATGACTCAAAGTCCATCATTTCCCGGGAATTTCTTGAAAATATAAAGATTAGTATAAGTGTTTAGGAGTAGTAATCAACTCAAAATACTCCAAAAATCTTACCTTGGATCATAGAAATGAAGAGTAGGACGGATTCCTCTTGAGAGAGCAAGCCCTTGCCCCAAAAATGACTTTGGAACTCTCTATACCCGGTCTTGGGGTATTTAGGAGCCTGCTACTAGCGCGCCCGCGCTAATTAGCACGGGTTGAGGCAGTAAATAACCCATTAGCGCGGGCTACTAGCGCTCCCGCGCTAAGGCCGCGCTACTGACACATGCCCAGAAATATGGTCATAACTTTCTGTATACATCTCCAAATGACGAACGGTTTGTTGCGTTGGAAACTAGACTCAAAGGGCTTTAATTTAATAGGTTGTAGCTCACACAACTCTTTATATAACGGGAGATATTATCGTTTAAAGTGAGGTCTTGTGCATACTCATTTACATCTTCGCCTATTATGAAGTTTTCCAACTTCAAAAGTTCCCGTTAACCATCCGAAATCACCCCGAGGCCCCCGGGACCTCAACCAAAAATACTAACACCTCCTAAAACATCATACAAACTTGTTCCAATCATCGACATGCATCAAACAACGCCAATACCATCAAATTTCATCGAATTCAAGCTTAAGTTCTTCTAAAACTTCCAAAACACGCATTTAATCAAAAACCCAACCAAACGACGTCCGAATGACCTGAAAATTTGCGGACATATCCAAAATCACATAACAAAGCTACAGAAATTGTCGGAATTCCATTCTGACCCCCGGATCAAAATCTCACCTATCGTTCGGATTCGTCAAAATTTCAACCTTCGGCATTTCAAGCCTAATTGAGCTACGGACCTCCAAAATACATTCTGAATGTGCTCCTAACCCCAAAATCACCTAACGGAGATAATGGAACCATCGGATTTCCATTCCGAGGTCGTCTTAATTCTATTCCAAATACGGGCCATTTTTCAACTATAAGGCTCTCATTTAGGGACTAAGTGTCCCAAAACGCTTCAAATTCTATAACCGAACCTCCCGGCGAACTACAATAGAAGAGATGAACTTAGGGAAATAGTTAGATTGGGGATCGGGGCATAATTTTCAAAAACGACCGGTCGGGTCGTTACATCTTCCCACACTTAAAAGATTCGTTCGTCCTCGAACGAGCATAGAAAACATACCTGGAGTAGTGAAAAGATGAGGGTACTGGCTGCGCATATCCTGCTCGGTCTCCCAAGTCGCCTCCTCAACCGGCTGACCTCGTCACTGAACCTCTACTGGAGCGATGTTCTTTGACCTTAGCTTCCTGACTTGCCTGTCTAGAATGGCTACTAGCTCCTCTACATAAGACTGATCCTCGTCTAGCTGAACAGAAGTGAAATCCAACACATGCGACGGGTCACCATGGTACCTCCGGGCCATAGAGACATGAAATACGGGATGGACTCCGGCTAGGCTGGGAGGTAAGGCCAACTCATAAGCAACCTCCCCAACATGCCTCAAAATCTCAAAAGGGCCAATAAATCTAGGACTCAGCTGAGCACATTAGCTTGATATAGTTTGAAGATATTCCCTCTTGTTCAAACAATTAAGTCTTAGAGCCTAATTCCAACATCCGGAATTCCTATGTCAGGCTTGTTTTTATCAAGAGATCACACAATTATTCCTCACACGCCGTCCTCAAACATGATTGCATAACTTTGCTGGATTTTTACCTTGCAACATAAAATCCATAGGACCACGATAATATATATATATTTTTTTTTTGACCAAATCAGCCAAAAATTCGACGAATCAAATGCTCTCATTGCACCTCATGGTCTACATAGGTCTTGTTCTAACTTTCACAATACTGACACGACGGAAGAGATGTGCCGATATTCATAACCAACTACTGAATCAACAATTCATTGGATATATACTCCTGACAGGATCCATTACCTTGTCCTAAACTAGAGGATGATCCTTTCCTCTATAATATACTTCATATAATCAGTTTGCACCGACCCCAAATCACATAATCTCATCTCACCCAGTACGAACTGCTCAGGCGATAAGCCACATCAGACATAATCAAAAGTCCCACAAGATGACACAATGTGCTAGTAGGCTATTAATTCGTACGTGGTACCAAAAGGAAGGCGAACACTAGAGAGAACTATTCAACTCTCACACTAACATGGACTTCCTCATAAAAATAGGAAGCGGAACACATAAAAGCAATTATGGACACTGAAATAAACATCACACTGTTACGGCGTGCAACCCGATCCCAACAATATAACCATGGCGGCGTGCCACCCGATCCCAACAATATAACCATGGCGGCGTGCCACCCGATCCCAACAATATAACCATGGCGGCGTGCCACCCGGTCCCAACAATATAACTATGGCGGCGTGCCATCCGACCCCAACAATATAAAACTCACACAAGGAGTCATATGTCGAGTTGAATAGCTCGTCACATAAAAATTCCGAATATCGATCATAAGCACACTAAGGTGCATGATATCAGACACAATGAAACATATAGCGCTATAGGCTACAAACTCAAGCACAACTGAGGTGCGATATAAGATCCGAGTCTCAAGAGCCATCATGCTCATATAACATCACCGCTGAGCGGAACCCCAACACATAAGGAACTTACCAAGCCGTCTCACACTCATACGGTGCAATATATCTTTACATGAGTTAACTAACCACGAAAATAAGACCGCGACTATCCCTCCATAAAGGGCGCATTGCTGGAAGAAACATAACCGGCTTGATGCAAGGCTCAAGGACAATCGAAACGGGATTTATTTAATTAATTCAGAGTCGCCACTTGGGAAAATAATGGTGTCCCAAGTCACCGGTTTAATCCCGAACCGAGGAAATTTATGACTATGTATTACAGTCTGTGTACCAGAAATCCGGATAAGGAATTCTGTTAACCCGGGAGAAGGTGTTAGGCATTCCCGAGTTCCGTGGTTCTAGCACGGTCGCTCAACTGTCATATTTGGCTTCTTTATCCGATTTTATAATATGCCTTAACTTATGTATAAATTTTAATTTTTAACCTCTTATGATATTATTATTATAAAAATTATTATTATTATTATTATTATTTTTACAAAGAATTGCAACATTGTGAAAATGTATCTCGAACCACGTCGCACCAGTGCACCCGTGGTTGTCAACACATTTCGACTCCGTTGAGATTTGGATTTGGGTCACATAAATGTGCACCCGTGTTTAAGGAGATAGCATTATTAAATACGCGCCTAAAGATACTAACGCGTTATTGTTTTGGGAACGCCGTGAAATCCGCTAAACGGCACATCCCGGAATCTAAGCATCTTTGTAAAAATTATTTATTGAGGGCCCCGCAATTCGCGTGTTATTTTAGCGAGGCTCGTCTCACTTATTGTTTAAGGGCTCATTACCCTTTTATTGTTTATTGTTTTAAATGAATTACAATGCGGTGGAAACGTATCTCGAACCACGTTGCACCAGTGCACCCGTGACTTTTGACACGTTTCGACTTCGTTGAGATTTAGATTTGGGTCACATAAATGTGCACCCGTATTTGAGAAGGTAGTACTAGAATACGCGATAGTGAATTATAGATACAGAGTTATAATTATCTCTTTAAATATTAGCGAACTAGTATGGATTATTCACAACTTAATGAGTTGATGGCTCAAAACAAAATGAATCAATATTCTCTAGATATTCACAGTACCAAAACCTGCCGCAAAAGGACGAAAAATAAAAGCACTGGAATGAAAGTAACATAAATCATGTCAAGCAAATGGGGAGACAAATATCACGCATTCCTAGAACTAACAAAACAATATTCAACCATCTGAACTTAGTTACGCAAACAAGGTCTAAAAAGGATTCCAAACTGAGGTTATAAAAATTGTCAAGTTAACAACCAACTAAAAGAAATCTTATAGGCATATAAAGTAATTGTAAGGCAAGAAAATAAACCACAATCCCATTTAAAGATGAACATTCACACGGCAATAAACAGAGAAATGAAGAAGAGTATGTAGCATTATAAAATTAGTCGGAGAAGTAAAATAAACCTTGTATCGATTGAATCCAAACTTTTGAATTACTGTTATTCAATAGTTGAGCCAAGAGCAACTATCACAGTCGAGAACCTCCAATAGCGCAGCCCGAACAAACCCGTTAACCAAATACCATGACAGAAAACTTGACCTCGACGACTCGAATGGCAACAAAACTCGACCACAGGTTGGATCTCGAGTTGGTACTTTGACAGGTTCTGAGGCTGTTTGATTGCGTTCCAAAAAACTGGAATTATTGGCCAGTTTTCATGACTTTTCAAGAATGGTTTCCGGCGAGTTTGGGAATCAGATTGGCTGAGTGTGTGCGTGTATGGATGCTGGAACGACAATGGGACTGTTGGTTTACTCGTGGTCGACGGAAATGGTGTGCTGGTTCATTGACGTTGGGTGGAGATGGGGTTCGTCAACGTTGACGTTGGGTGGAGTTACTGGTGTTGAAGCGAAAGTAAACGGGGTTCGTTTTGGGTGAGGGACATGTAGTCGAGGGTCGTTTGGAGTTGAAGGGTCATTTGGAGCTGGGGTGTGGCGGCTTGAGGGCTCCGTTTTTGTTCTCCAAAAATTTCTTCTCTGCTTTGGTCTTTTTCTTCATGAAGAAGACAACAAACAGTAATCTCCCCTTAAAAAACGTGAGCTCCCCTCCTTTTGATTCTTTTCTTTTTAAAATCAGCCCCCCAGCTCCCTTTTTCGTGAAGTGCATGTATATTGTATTTCAAATATTCCAAGACCCAAAATGATGGGTCTCTCACGTGGGGTTGGGTACCCAATAGTGATGGGTCTTCCTCGTGTTCTGTCTGTGTCCCCCATGTGTGTCCCCCACGTGTGGTGGGCTCGGATTATTATGGGCTATATCCGAAAATTATAAAACCGGGTGGTTTGAACCCGAATATTATTCTTCGCCGGAACCGAGAATGAGAACACGGTGTTATTAATTAATCACTACAAAATATTAAATAAAATTATTTTTGTAATTTTCGTTTTTAATACAAAGATAAAAATATAAAGTATTATTTTTGTATTTTTTCAAGTTTAAAATGACTACGAAACATTAATAAAACTATATTTTTGTTATTTTTCATTTTAAGGTAAAAATAAAGTAAAAGAGTCAAATTTAGCTAAAATAGCTATATTAAAACTAAACTAAATATTTTACGCTAAAAATATAAAAAATCTCGGGGAGGGTCAAAAATCACGCGTTTACAGTTTCTTTGACTGAAAACACAAAGAGTTTTCAGACAAAGAACGACTAGACAAGTGTTTTTGACCCGACCCTTATTCGGAGGGACTAAACTAAAAGAAGAGGAATGTGACCGAGCCATTGTATCTGAGCTGCCTACATATCCTTGGCTATAAAGGAATCAGGCCACGTGTAGTTCGAAAGTGAGTGAGGAAGGGGTATACTGAGGTGGAGAGCCAGTCGAGGTGCCGTTCCGTCGAGGTTCTGTTCCATCGAAGTTCCGGTCCGTGGTCCTGCTATTACATCAAAAATCAAAACATGAGAAAGACTAACTAAGCCTATCAACTACTAGTTACAAGATTCCTATCTATAAGTCTTCCGAAGCTTGATCTTGAGTATTGGTTGGTGCTTCATGCGGACTCTAAATTTGAACCTTGATACTTGCTAGTTGCAGGTGCTGCTTTTCGAATCAAGACCAGGTATACAGTGCTTGTGACCTCGGCCATGTCTTGAGCATTCCACATCTTTCTTCATGCCTCTTTTTTTTTTTCTTTTTGTTTATTGTGACTAAACTTCTGTTGATCCCCTCGGACTGTTGACTCGCATTCTGGTTGCCTTCCTTCTGATTCATGCTGGGGATTTCCGTTACACTCTGCCGCTTTCTTTAAACAACTTCAAAATAAATCGCCACTCCATTCTTCAGGCGGGCTCCCTGACTTCAACTACAATTTCAAAATTAAATCGCCACTCCATTCTTCAGGCGGGCTCCCTGACTTCAACTACAACTCCAAAATAAAATCGCCACTCCATTCTTCAGGCGGGCTCCCTGACTTCAACTACAACTTCAAAATAAATCGCCACTCCATTCTTCGGGCGGGCTCCCTGACTTCAACTACAACTTCAAAATAAATCGCCACTCCATTCTTCAGGCGGGCTCCCTGACTTCCACTACAACTTCAAAATAAATCGCCACTCCATTCTCCAGGCGGGCTCCCTGACTTCAACTACAATTTCAAAATTAAATCGACACTCCATTCTTCAGGCGGGCTCCCTGACTTCAACTACCCACTAACTCCATCCCATCTCCATTCTTCAGGCGGGCTCCCTGACTTCAACTACAACTCCAAAATAAAATCGCCACTCCATTCTTCAGGCGGGCTCCCTGACTTCAACTACAACTTCAAAATAAATCGCCAATCCATTCTTCAGGCGGGCTCCCTGACTTCAACTACTACTTCAAAATAAAATCGCCACTCCATTCTTCAGGCGGGCACCCTGACTTCAACTACAACTCATTAACTCCATCCCATCCTTTCTTCTCAATTACCTTGTTTCGGAATTGCTTTCCTCCTAAGTCGTGTTATTTTTTCCTTGACTGCTGGGGATATCTTTGGAATTTTTTACTTACCTGCTGAGGATAATGATGCTGGGAAAATTTCCTTCATTCCCTCCCTTCCTTTGACTCATGTGCTTGAATTTGCGTTGGGAACTCTTGTTGTAACTCTCTGCTTTATGGTGGGTTACTGGTTTCAAGACCTGCAATGTAAAGACTGAAGACTTGCCTTTTGTTATACAGGTAGGCGCCTGCTTTTAGTAGCAACTTTTGAATTAAAAAAAAATGCATTCTGGTAATAATTTACGAAATATGCAAAGGACAATGTAAAATAAAACAAACGTAAAATATCCTATTCGAGGGCGGATAGTCCCATCGTATTCTATTCGAGGGCGAATACTCCCATCGTATTCTATTCGAGGGCGAATACTCCCATCGTATTCTATTCGAGGGCGAATACTCCCAATGTATCCTATTCGAGGGCGAATACTCCCATCGTATTCTATTCGAGGGCGAACACTCCCATTGCATCCTATTCGAGGGCGAATAGTCCCATTGTATCCTATTCGATGGCGAATACTCCCATTGTATCCTATTCGAGGGCGAATACTCCCATTGTATCCTATTCGAGGGCGAATACTCCCATTGTATCCTATTTGAGGGCGGATACTCCCATCGTATTCTATTTGAGGGCGAATACTCCCATCGTATCCTATTCGAGGGCGAATACTCCCATCGTATCCTATTTGAGGGCGGATACTCCCATCGTATTCTATTTGAGGGCGAATACTCCCATCGTATCCTATTCGAGGGCGAATACTCCCATCGTATTCTATTCGAGGGCGAATACTCCCACCGTATCCTATTCGAGGGCGAATACTCCCATTGTATCCTATTCGAGGGCGAATACTCCCATGATATCAAAAAGTGAACAAACCTGAGATGTATTCTATTCGAGGGCGAATACTCCCATCGTATCCTATTCGAGGGCGAATACTCCCATGATATCAATGTATGAAAGTGAACAAACCCGAGACGTCCTGTTCGAAGGTGGACAAACCTGAAACATCCTATTTGAAGGTGGACAAACCTGACACGTCATCTTGAATTGCCTTCCTCGTTTCTCCGAGAAAATTTTCAACAACGGCGGAAAATTTTCTGCCCCAGTATTGGTGTTCTTCCTTGTGGCATGATTTTCTGCTATCAATAGCACTTTCTTTCCCTGTTTCAAATCAAAGAAAATTTATTAGTTCAAAACATTGTGAGCGGTTGTGCCGCCCCTGTGTGGTGGTTTTTTTCCTTTTCTCCTTTCCCTCGCTCGGGGTTCCCAAAACTTGTAGGGGAATGATTTCATTTGCTGGAGATGATATTCCTGCTGGGGATGGGTTTTTCCATTTATCCCTTCCCCTTTCTGTGTTTCTCAACTTGCTGGGGGTTATTTTGTTGAAGATGAGATTTCCTTTCTTCCTTTACCACTCTGTGTTGTCCGACCACCTCGGAACTTGCTGAAGATAACACTGCCGGTAGATTTTCATTTCCTCGAAATTGGTGTTTCGCTCTTCTTGAAGGTTGTTGAGGATGGCACTAGTTCGAAGACCATTTCCCTTAAGACTTTCCTTCTTCCCCAAGTGGGTATTGACTTCCAGAAAATTTTCAAACTGAAAAGAAAATTTTCTGCCCCGGTTTAATAATCTTCTTCGCACCCTACTTCTCTGCCGTCAATGGCATTTCCTTGCTTTGCATAATAATTGGAAAGTTGGTGGCAAGTTTTGAAGTCATTTCTCACTTGTTCGGACTAGACAGACTTTGATGGGGAATTCTTGATAAAAATGAGAAAGATAAAAAGAAACAAAATAGAAGACAAAGGAAAAAGAAAATGACTCTCTAGCAAGAAATATCTATAAAAACTTATCAAACGCGGATACCAACTCTACTGGTCATGACATGCACATATGGCCTATCCTTCGTCGTTAATTGCCTTTCACGATTTCTGTCTCGTGATTTCCATCCGATTATCACCTTTATTCGACTTGTAGTGCCCGAAGGGTTTTCACTTTCAAGCCTCTCTCATTTTGATTTTCTCTCGGCTTTCGTCGTCTTATGGTGCCTGTGAAGGTTTTCACCGGTAAGACTCTCTCACTTGCATCACTTTTAGCTGGGGATTGGGGTGTCACTGCCAAGACTCTCTCGTATTTCCTTTCTGCTGAGAATCAGAGTCTTTTCTGCTGAGAATCAGCGTGTTATAGGACTCTATCCCTCGCCTGACGCGGCATCTTTTGAAGACTGATCGGAAGGTCTTTCTTTGGACCGTAATGTGGGATTTGGATAGGGCTAGAAAGAAAGGGTATTGAAGGCTCAAAACAAAATCAATTTTGGGTTCAAAATTTACAACCTTCGGACCCAAATTTATTTACAATAAACACAATTTTTCTTTGCCCCAGTTTTTTTTTTTTTTTTTTTTACTTGGGGATTTTTATTTCTTTATTTACACTATGACCGAGCTGTGAAGCGCCTACGTATCCTCTTTAAGGAATCAGGTCAAACGTAGTTCCCAATTCCTTCTTTTCATTTTTTTTTTCATCATCTTTTCATTTTTTTTTTCTTTTTCGTTGTTTTCGTTGTTTTCTTTTTCTCTTTTTCTTTCTTTATCTTCCCCATTTGTGTTTCTAATTTTGGTACCGATTCCGAAGGAGGGGTATGAAAGAAATCAAAATAAGGCTCGAAGGGTTAACGAAGGATAAAGTGTTTGGGTAGCAGAACAAAATGCCTTCGTCATTCCAATCTTCAAAACATGCCAAGTACAAACAACATATTCACGACATCTTCTGGTTGTGCTAGGAGTGATAACCATATCGTCCATTCGCCTTTTTCATCCGCCATTTTAAAGTATTGCTGGACGACACTTCCATTTCAGTATCACGAGCGAACCCCATGTCAACATGGTCATTTTTCCCTTAAGGCTTTCTTTGTATTTTACCCGCCTCAAATTTCACGTGACTCGGGTTCCAAATAATCTCAAATCATTATTTCTTTTAAAATGCCATGACTATCTTCCAATCCCTTCATGATTCAGTTTTAAGATTAGGCCACAATTATGCGTGCATGTCATGTCACTAGAATCGGTGTTCGAACAGATGACAAATCTAAATACAGAAGAACTAAACAGAAGACGACTGGGTAATAAAAGACCGAAAGTTCCATTAAACGGAGAAGAGGTTCAAATACAAAACAAGCAAAACCAAAAAATACAAACCTGAAACGAGACTTGATAAGACTAGGCAAACTGAAATGACCAAAAATGGAAAGATAAGGGGGTTTCACTACAAGACAAAATCTATGTCACAACCCTAGAAACAACTCGGACAAAAGAAATGACAACAAAAACAAACCACCGAAAACTCCTCCTGATTACCAAGCATGACTTCTCATATACCAACTTCCGCCGATTGGTTTTGCTTTGGAATACAGATCGGGCTTCTTAATTTTCCCTTCCCTTGTGTATCAATTTGATCATATGGGTTTAAGGGTGAGCTGGCAATGGATTCTGATTAATGTTGGGTGCCTCTGGTGTCCGAACCTCGATCTTATTGGTGTCAATAAGATTTTGCACTGCATGTTTCAGTTTCCAACATTTCTCGGTATCATGTTCGGGAGCTCCTGAACAATACTCACAACTTACTGAGCGATCCACATTTGGGGGTAGGGGATTTGGCAATCTTGTCTCAACATGACTTAATAAACCTATCTGCTTCGATTTGTGGAACAGAGCAGTATAAGTTTCTCCCAACTCAGTGAAGGTTCTTTGTGTCTTTTCCTTTCTGAAGGCATGATTCCCTCGGAAACCTGGTCCTGGAGGGTTATGGTAAGCCCTTGGTGGTGGATATGTGTTTCGGGGAGGGTGATTAGGGTGATTTGGGTAGTAGGGTTTGGCTTGGTAGTGAGGTGAAGGACCTTTCGATCTGGACCAAGTACCCTCCTCTACTGTTGCAACTTCTTCTTTTCTCTTCTTCCCGAATGCAACCCCTGTGCCATTCCGAATAGCTTGAGTTGTTGCTTTCAACGCGGAATAGCTCAATATCTTATTGGACTTAAGTCCCTCTTCTATCATTCCGCCCATTTTGACCACCTCGTTGAAAGATTTACCAACTGATGTCACCAGGTGACTAAAGTAGGTTGGCTCCAATGTCTGCAAGAAGTAGTCTACCATTTCGTTCTCTCTCATCGGGGGATCCACCCTTGCTGCCTGTTCCCTCCAGCGGAACCCAAATTCTCTGAAGCTTTCAGCGGGTTTCTTCTCTAGCTTGAGCAATGATAAGCGATCGGGGATTATTTCAAGATTATATTGAAACTGGCCGATGAATGCTTGGGCCAGGTCATCCCATGTAAACCATCTGCTGGGATCCTGCCTGGTGTACCATTCTAATGCGGACTCTCCCAAACTCTGACCGAAGTAAGCTATCGAATTTCATCTCGCCCTCCGGCTCCTCGCATTTTGCTGCAGAAACCTCGGAGATGGGCTACTGGGTCACCATGCCCCTCGTATAGATCAAACTTGGGCATTTTGAACCCGGCGGGCAACTGGACATCTGGAAATGGGCACAGATCTTTGTAAGCAACGCTGACTTGGTTGCCTAAACCATGCATATTCCTGAAGGATTGCTCCAGGCTTTTGACTTTCCGAATAACTTCCTCATGCTCCAAACTTTTGAAGTGCTTTTCCGATTCTGCCGGGTTATCCCAGTGAGGGGTGTGTGAATGCGGTTCAGGAGCCTTAAAGGTAGGCTCAGGATCATAACAATGATTGTCATGTATTTGAAAAAGCGGTTCAACGGACGACTTCTGTAAAGTAGCAGGTGGAGGTGCCACGAAAACAGGGGTGACCGGAGGAGGAGTATTTTGTCTAGCTGGTGGAACCTGGGATGTATAAGGGTTTTCCCCTTGATAATATGGATAGATTGGTGCACTTGTCGAGGGATCAATAGGCGGACGCTCTGGAGCTGGTGTAAGAGTAGGAAGGTTTGGTGGTGACTGTCCCCTAGCCCAAGCTAGGTGCATCTCTGTTATTTGCTGTCTTAACCGGTCCACCTCATCTTTCATTATCTGTATCTCTGTTTTCTCCCCATCGAGACTCTTTACCGGAGCTAGACATGCTTGCTGTAATTGGCCCTTTAGATCTAGTACGGTAGTGGTGGGTGGCCAGTATATTCTATCAAACCAACTGCTAAACTTTCTGGAAATGCAACAAACTTGTTAGTTTACCGAGTTTAACAGATATGTTACAGCACGTTGGATGTAATGCACCTAACCAAATCACCCTTTCTATATGAACTCGTAACATGCGTCATTCCAGCTTTTCCTTTTCCATTATCCTTGAAAACCTCTCTTGTTATTAACTTCCATGTTTTTTTTTCCTTTTTTATTTTTATATATATATACAGTTGTGGTCGAATCTTATGGAGATTGCCTACGTATCATGACCCCGCATGAATCGGACCGAGCGTAGTTCTTGCAAATTAATGCAAGAAATAAAGAAATGTTTATTTGATTTTTTTTCTTTGAAGGAAAATTATAGAAGCCGACTCCAACTACAAACTTGTGTAGGAAATTTCTACAAGAAAAAGAATATTTTTCGTGTCAATTATGAATATTTCTACAAAATTGGCCACATAATGGCTTATTGACAAAATGACTATTTTTGCAAAATTTATTTAAGAAAGATAAACTTAAATTTTCTTTTTTTTTTTTTTTTTTTTTTTATCCCGTGGCTCATGGGGCATCGTTCGGCATCACCATAAACCAACACAAGAATATTTTTCATAAATTGGCCATATAATGGCTTATTTAGACAAAGTGGCTCTTTTTGCAAAATTTTATCAAGAAGATATAAATTCAAAATTTAATCCTGGGGCCTATGAGGCATCATTCGGCACCGACACAGGCCAATACAAGACTGAAGAAGTTCAAATGCCAAAAGTGGCTATTTATGCAAGGACCGGCCATGTAATGGCTTATTTGATAAAGTGATTATTTTTGAAAAGTTGAGTGATGACTCAAACTTAATTTTGCGGATACAACCTTTCAACTATTTTGAGCAAGAATAGCATCACCCGACTCATTTATAACAAAATCAAAAATTTAATATTTTTTGGTTATTTTTTGCAATAGGGGTGTGAACCCGGACTTGATTTTGCGGTTATGGCCTTGCAATATTTCCACAAGGAATATTTCAAGGATGTGCCCGCAAATTATTAAAAATGATTCAAAGTGGCTATTTTTCAAAAAACAACCTTCCGGCGTCCTTTCGGAACATTCGGCTATTTTCGAAAAACAGCGTCACTTCGATTTATTGAAAACTAAAATTCGACATTTTTTTTTGATTTTTGAAAGGGTGGTTGAACCCGATGAGGGTTGCCTACGTATCTCACCTAGTGGTGAGAATCAAACCTGCGTAGTTCGGTCAGATTATTTTATGACCAATTATTTCAACAAAATTGCTCTTCCTATTTTTCAAATTTTCAAATTTTCGACAGCATTTCGTCAATATTTTTGATATTTTTCTATTCCAAAATTCTATTTCTTTTTTTTTTGTTTTCAGGAATTTAACCAATCATCATAATAATACATGATAAATAAATGCAACATATAATATGCTCGGTCTTTGATTACCGGGTCACCTGTCCTAGACGGACCCAACCCCTGTGTTGAGTCCCCTAAGTCAAATGCAACGTGACGCAAATAAGCGTTTCCTACTAGGGATCCGGCATGAAGTCATGTTATTCTAAGCTCAGAACCTCGGTATGTGATCTAGACTGTGTACCCAAGCGGACAACTCGGGCCGAGGAAGGAGCTCCTTTCCGGGAACCAAAAGGCCAACCGGCTTAGAAACTTTCCGAGCCTCTTTATTATTTTGGGGTATGACACTAACAGAATAGGGAGTCTCAACCAGTGAGCACATCCCCATAGGTGAGAAGAGAAGGGTTTCGGCACAGTTTATATATACAATTCAAGATAATATCAAAGCGGTAAACATATAGCAGTTTGTATATACAGTGCAACTAGTATCAAAGCGGTAGACATATAGCACATTTGTATATACAGTGCAACTAGTATCAAAGCGGTAGACATGTAGCACATTAATTAAACATATAATAAAATCAGATATAAGCAAAACAGCAATTTAAATGAGCTCGAATTCTTAAACCCAGAACCGAAGTTCTGGGGTCCCATCCCCAGCAGAGTCGCCAGAGCTGTCACACCTCCTTTTTACCGCACCCGCGAGGGTACGAGGGAGTTTTTCCAATTAAAGGACAATCGAAACGGGATTTATTTAATTAATTCAGAGTCGCCACTTGGGAAAATAATGGTGTCCCAAGTCACCGGTTTAATCCCGAACCGAGGAAATTTATGACTCTGTATTACAGTCTGTGTACCAGAAATCCGGATAAGGAATTCTGTTAACCCGGGAGAAGGTGTTAGGCATTCCCGAGTTCCGTGGTTCTAGCACGGTCGCTCAACTGTCATATTTGGCTTCTTTATCCGATTTTATAATATGCCTTAACTTATGTATAAATTTTAATTTTTAACCTCTTATGATATTATTATTATAAAAATTATTATTATTATTATTATTATTTTTACAAAGAATTGCAACATTGTGAAAATGTATCTCGAACCACGTCGCACCAGTGCACCCGTGGTTGTCAACACATTTCGACTCCGTTGAGATTTGGATTTGGGTCACATAAATGTGCACCCGTGTTTAAGGAGATAGCATTATTAAATACGCGCCTAAAGATACTAACGCGTTATTGTTTTGGGAACGCCGTGAAATCCGCTAAACGGCACATCCCGGAATCTAAGCATCTTTGTAAAAATTATTTATTGAGGGCCCCGCAATTCGCGTGTTATTTTAGCGAGGCTCGTCTCACTTATTGTTTAAGGGCTCATTACCCTTTTATTGTTTATTGTTTTAAATGAATTACAATGCGGTGGAAACGTATCTCGAACCACGTTGCACCAGTGCACCCGTGACTTTTGACACGTTTCGACTTCGTTGAGATTTAGATTTGGGTCACATAAATGTGCACCCGTATTTGAGAAGGTAGTACTAGAATACGCGATAGTGAATTATAGATACAGAGTTATAATTATCTCTTTAAATATTAGCGAACTAGTATGGATTATTCACAACTTAATGAGTTGATGGCTCAAAACAAAATGAATCAATATTCTCTAGATATTCACAGTACCAAAACCTGCCGCAAAAGGACGAAAAATAAAAGCACTGGAATGAAAGTAACATAAATCATGTCAAGCAAATGGGGAGACAAATATCACGCATTCCTAGAACTAACAAAACAATATTCAACCATCTGAACTTAGTTACGCAAACAAGGTCTAAAAAGGATTCCAAACTGAGGTTATAAAAATTGTCAAGTTAACAACCAACTAAAAGAAATCTTATAGGCATATAAAGTAATTGTAAGGCAAGAAAATAAACCACAATCCCATTTAAAGATGAACATTCACACGGCAATAAACAGAGAAATGAAGAAGAGTATGTAGCATTATAAAATTAGTCGGAGAAGTAAAATAAACCTTGTATCGATTGAATCCAAACTTTTGAATTACTGTTATTCAATAGTTGAGCCAAGAGCAACTATCACAGTCGAGAACCTCCAATAGCGCAGCCCGAACAAACCCGTTAACCAAATACCATGACAGAAAACTTGACCTCGACGACTCGAATGGCAACAAAACTCGACCACAGGTTGGATCTCGAGTTGGTACTTTGACAGGTTCTGAGGCTGTTTGATTGCGTTCCAAAAAACTGGAATTATTGGCCAGTTTTCATGACTTTTCAAGAATGGTTTCCGGCGAGTTTGGGAATCAGATTGGCTGAGTGTGTGCGTGTATGGATGCTGGAACGACAATGGGACTGTTGGTTTACTCGTGGTCGACGGAAATGGTGTGCTGGTTCATTGACGTTGGGTGGAGATGGGGTTCGTCAACGTTGACGTTGGGTGGAGTTACTGGTGTTGAAGCGAAAGTAAACGGGGTTCGTTTTGGGTGAGGGACATGTAGTCGAGGGTCGTTTGGAGTTGAAGGGTCATTTGGAGCTGGGGTGTGGCGGCTTGAGGGCTCCGTTTTTGTTCTCCAAAAATTTCTTCTCTGCTTTGGTCTTTTTCTTCATGAAGAAGACAACAAACAGTAATCTCCCCTTAAAAAACGTGAGCTCCCCTCCTTTTGATTTTTTTTCTTTTTAAAATCAGCCCCCCCCCAGCCCCCTCTTTCGTGAAATGCATGTGTATTGTATTTCAAATATTCCAAGACCCAAAATGATGGGTCTCTCACGTGGGGTTGGGTACCCAATAGTGATGGGTCTTCCTCGTGTTCTGTCCGTGTCCCCCATGTGTGTCCCCCACGTGTGGTGGGCTCGGATTATTATGGGCTATGTCCGAAAATTATAAAACCGGGTGGTTTGAACCCGAATATTATTCTTCGCCCGGAACCGAGAATGAGAACACGGTGTTATTAATTAATCACTACAAAATATTAAATAAAATTATTTTTGTAATTTTCGTTTTTAATACAAAGATAAAAATATAAAGTATTATTTTTGTATTTTTTCAAGTTTAAAATGACTACGAAACATTAATAAAACTATATTTTTGTTATTTTTCATTTTAAGGTAAAAATAAAGTAAAAGAGTCAAATTTAGCTAAAATAGCTATATTAAAACTAAACTAAATATTTTACGCTAAAAATATAAAAAATCTCGGGGAGGGTCAAAAATCACGCGTTTACACCTCCCTTGGGATCTTGTCGTTAGAAACATAACCGGCCTGACGCAAGGCTCACTTCCACATTTAAATCTATCCACCGACTTTAAGTCTATCCTGGTCGTGCCAAGCTAAGTCAATAATATTTCACAGGTCTATAACCCAATAAGAGAGTGCCCTCCAGGCATAAATTCTCAAATGAATGATATCACCAAAATCCTCATACTTGGTTTAAATTTCTAACCAATCAAGTGACTACAAGTCACACCTATACAATCTTCTTGTGGGTCAAGCTCCCACCATCCTCCGAATAATTAAACGGGCCTGCACATTCAACCCACCGGCTGCACTAACACTGAAAAGCGATCGGGAGTCCCTAACCGGGATGCAAAGCCTTTCTCACAGAACACCGATCTCAAATGATACTGATGTTAATACCCATCTTACTCAAACCACTGAAACTCCTTTCCTGCTCATCCGAGCTCTTTATATCACATTCATTGACCAAACTGTGACCTCGGTCCTTACTTCAAATTTCATACTACTCACTGCACCCCACGTGCCGATATACAATAGACACAATTTCCATCATAGCTCTAGAACTGACGATAGGCTAATATTTCATCACATAAGACTTTCCATTTAGCTCACTGCAAGAGAACTATAACAACATACGGCGAATTCTCATAACCATCGATTATGCCAATCTCTAAGTAGTGGTCCAAGCCACCATAACCCTTCCCGAGATCTGCCTACTCATAACAGGCCCTTAACAGAAGAATACTTCAGAATTACATCAATCACTGCGGCCGACAAGTCTCAAATGCACCGCCACAAATCACATGCATAATTTGATCACGTTGCATGAATCGATCATTGACACCAATACGCCAACTCAACTATGGCTGATCAATCTACTTCCTTCCAGGTTATCCTTGATTGCCTTAGAAATGTTAATATCTTCCTTCAATACCTAACTTATTCCAACCGCACTTACCCCGAGTGACCTTAAATCATGAGGCCATGCTATCTCAAGAACGACGACCATTTCATGTCTCTCAAATACTACACCACAAGTCAAAACATCATAGATCGTTTTGTGCCTTTCTTCATAAGTTGCTTTCAAAGCTTGAGCCTCAATTGTACTTATAGACTCAGAATTATCAGGCACCACACTTTACCTCTTGAATTCACTAGGACCGCTACTGAGAACCATCCGGTTCTAACTTGCCCCAGTATGCAACCAACTCTACTGAATTTCTTTATAACATATGAATACCCTCTCGATAAAGCATCCAGCGGAATCACTTCCCGCGAAGTCTGCACCTATACGAGGCATAAATCATGAATTTTCCCTCAAGTTTGAACATGAGCTAGTAAGGCTAAACATAACATGCATTCAACAATACATATACTCAAATTGCCACACATGGTCCTTTTCCCGTGGCTGCAATAACACAATAATATGCTAATATCCAGAATTCACACAGGTAATTAACCATGCGACTCAATCTTAAACGTTGGGACTCTCCCAGTTAGCCCAAAGCCACTATTACACGACTCTCGAACACATTAGAACCATTCTCTCAAGTCATTTACTATTATTCAACTGCAACTGACTTGATCCAACGAATATAACCACATGTGCTCTATTAGCACCCTAACATCATAGGGTATGACCTCATCCCAATACAACCAAATATCTTCTCGCTCCATGCACCGAGCATTCTCTACCAACAACATCTTAAAACATACTATGATTCTCACACGCCCACGAAGCACCATGTAGCCTTTGTCAATTATTTCCCTGCTGATAATAAAATGCAGAGTTTATTAGGGACACAGGAACATCTAAAGTCCCAACATTATACCATACGAGCCTCAACTTTTGCCCATCCGCAAGTTTTCAAGAACTTTGGAATAGCACCTAAATACATCGCAGGCCAAATCTGATATGACACATGACCTGTAATTAGATCGTTGATAGTGAAATCCTTTCACTTGACACGAAGCCTTAAGATACATCTTGCTAATCCATGATACTAGCCTTTAACATTCGTACGTTTTCATCATAAGACAAGCCAAAGACATTCGTTTGGTACATGTCCTTCTTAAGACAGTTAAACTCATTTCCCCCCAGTATCTCTACTGGCTGAATCCTTCGCTAAATAGATATCTCATGTGAACCATATAGTCTTTATTACCACCAACTATCTTTAGATCTACACCCACCTTGTGATTTTATCATTCTCGTGACGATTAGGCAGTTAAGTAAACCTTTTCAAGACCGTACTTATCAACCGATAATTCAGAACCTAGTGCACCCCCATGTGCACAATTGAAGATCTCTCAATTCTCTTGCATTATCGTTATGGATGACACGCGGTAACAATGGTTGAGTAAATTCTTGACTCCCTTGAAATCCATGTGCAACATCACGAACCGTCGGCGCATACTTGATACCGAGTGCGCAATTTCAATACACGAGTGGATGCAAAAGAACATATGACATAGGCTCTAACTGAATAAATGGCGCACGATAAGGAATTCAAAGAATTGAAGAGTTTCCTAAACAGTTACATAGCCCCTCGTAGATAAATACAGACGTCTCCGTATCGATCAGCGAGAATCTAAGTAACCGGTCTGTGTCCCGTGACTCCTATGAACCTAGAGCTCTGATACCAACTTGTCACAACCCTAGTTCACCAATCGTGAACATGTCGTGATGGCACCCAGTTCCCACGACTAGGTAAGCCTAACCCGTTGCGGAATATACAAGTCTATAAACTTTAAACAAGAAATAGCGGAAAAACAATATAAATAGGAATGTAGTCCGTGCCGCTTGGCACATACACTCGTCAACACACTGTATAAAACACCACCAAGACCCGGAATCCCACGGGCAACACAGACTAAAAGAGAGAATACAACTGTGGCTCTATGTGTGAAGAGTATCTAACAAAGACATGAGAGAAAACATCTACTAATACTATCAGAATAGAAGGAAGGCCTCCGGATCCGCGGACGTAGCAGATCATACCTCGAGATCTCCCAAAATGATGCTGAATTACCTAATATGAGCCTATCCCGATGTACCTGGATCTGCACAACAAAAGTGTGCAGAAGAGTAGCATGAGTACACCACGGCGGTACTCAGTACGTGCCAAGCCTAACCTCGATGGAGTAGTGACGAGGAAGGTCGGGGCCCTACTGAGAAACAATAATATAGTGATGATAACAATAATAAACAATTTAAATGATAATAACTCCCGCAATAACAACAATAAAATGATTACTGCAACCGTCTACAATTAAGCTAACAACAAATAACCAACTCAATAAAACACGTCCAGGACCTGTGGGAATCGAACCCACCGTCCCATTGACAGTACCTCTGGGTCTCCGGGAATCGAACCCGCAGTCCACAAACAATATCACTCAGGATCTCGGGAATCGAACCTGTAGTCCCTACCAATAACTCAGGATCTCGGGAATCGAACCCGTAGTCTCTACCAATAACTTAGGATCTCGGGAATCGAACCCGTAGTCCGTACCAATAACTCGGGATCTCGGGAATCGAACCCGTAGTCCCTACCAATAACTCGAGATCTCGGGAATCGAACCCGTAGTCCCTACCAATATCACGCCGGGTCTCTGGGAATCGAAACCACAGCCCTGGGTCTCCGGGAATCGAACCCGCAGTCCACAAGCACATCAAATAAAGGAATCCACAGAGAGATCAATTATGCTTAACTATAACTTCACCGAAAAATAGTGCCAATAATTATCCAGGAGTTCCAATAACTCAGGATCTCGGGAATCGAACCCGCAGTCCCTACCAATATCACTCCGGGTCTCTGGGAATCGAACCCACAGCCCTGGGTCTCCGGGAATTGAACCCGCAGTCCACAAACATAACAAATAAAGGAAAACACAGAAAGAATATAATATGCTTAACTACAACTTTACCAAAAATAGTGCCAACAACTATCAAGAAGCTCAAGTAAGGCAATTAGGCAACTAGTCATAAAGTACTACCTAATCATGCTTTTCTAACTACTACCGGGTAAGAATATCGATTAATCGGCTAAAAACAGGGATATCACAAATTAGGCATTTTATATAAAGTATGTGTTCAACGACCAGCGCATGTACACGCTCGTCACCTCGCGTACAAGGCATTTAAACTTTCACATAAAAATCCTAGGGGTGGAAGTTCCCCCACACGAGGTTAGACAAGCCACTTACCTCAATTCCGGTACAAAGCCGCTAAGAAACGACTCCCTTGCCACGAGTATCCGACTCCGAGTGGCTCAACTCTATCCAATTAAATTGCAAATTGTAAATAATAATTCAAGTAATTTATTCTACAATTAAATTCTAAGCTAATACGAAAAATTATGAAAAATGACCAAGATCACACAAACATCGATGAAGCTCGATTTCTAAAAGACGGCGTTTTTAGCCATACATATCCGAAATTTGCCCCTTAATGATACTACGATGATCCAATATAGTTATGTAACTTCAATCTACAATTCAACATTCAATAGGGCCAATATTGATCATAAATTCCATAACTTATGCCATTTAGGCATATTATCAAACACCTTGTAGGCATGGTTATTTTTACCTCATAACTATAGTATTGGTTCTTCCAACTATCACCATTAACCAACAATTCATCTCACCATCATTCCTAACCAATTTATAACTTCCAAATACACATGTATGACCATCCATTCATACCCAAAAAATTCCATCAAATAAACACCTTTAAATCCCTACCATGTTCATGTATTTAAATTGGGAATTTATGACTTCCAATTACCATGCCATAAGTTGTAATACTTGATTCATACTCATATTCCCATAATATATCCATATATATAAGTCTAAGGTGTAGGATTTACCTTTTGGAAGAAATCTTGCAAAACCCCATTTTGAGTTCTTGAAGGAATTTCTTGAAAATATAAAGATTTTCAAGATTAATCCATGTTAATATAAGTGTTTAGGAGTAGTAATCAACTCAAAATACTCCAAAAATCTTACCTTGGATCATAGAAATGAAGAGTAGGACGGATTCCTCTTGAGAGAGCAAGCCCTTGCCCCAAAAATGACTTTGGAACTCTCTATACCCGGTCTTGGGGTATTTAGGAGCCTGCTACTAGCGCGCCCGCGCTAATTAGCGCGGGTTGAGGCAGAAAAGAATCCATTAGCGCGGGCTACTAGCGCTCCCGCGCTAAGGCCGCGCTACTGACACATGCCCAGAAATATGGTCATAACTTTCTGTATACATCTCCAAATGACGAACGGTTTATTGCGTTGGAAACTAGACTCAAAGAGATTTAATTTGATAGGTTGTAGATCACACAACTCTTTATATAACGGGAGATATGATCGTTTAAAGTGAGGTCTTGTGCACACTCATTTACATCTTCGCCTATTATGAAGTTTTCCAACTTCAAAAGTTCCCGTTAACCATCCGAAATCACCCCGAGGCCCCCGGGACCTCAACCAAAAATACCAACACCTCCTAAAACATCATGCAAACTTGTTCCAATCATCGACATGCATCAAACAACGCCAATACCATCAAATTTCATCGAATTCAAGCTTAAGTTCTTCTAAAACTTCCAAAACACGCATTTAATCAAAAACCCAACCAAACGACGTCCGAATGACCTGAACATTTGCGGACATATCCAAAATCACATAACAAAGCTATAGAAATTGTCGGAATTCCATTCCGACCCCCGGATCAAAATCTCACCTATCGTTCGAATTCGCCAAAATTTCAAACTTCGGCATTTCAAGCCTAATTGAGCTACGGACCTCCAAAATACATTCCGAACGCGCTCCCAACCCCAAAATCACCTAACGGAGATAATGGAACCATCGGATTTCCATTCCGAGGTCGTCTTAATTCTATTCCAAATACGGGCCATTTTTCAACTATAAGGCTCTCATTTAGGGACTAAGTGTCCCAAAACGCTTCAAATTCTATAACCGAACCTCCCGGCGAACTACAATAGCAGAGATGAACTTAAGGAAATAGTTAGATTGGGGATCGGGGCATAATTTTCAAAAACGACCGGTCGGGTCGTTACAAGAACAATTTAACCATTTTCAATAGTCCAATTTTGAGATTTCACTTAAAATTTTATTTCCCTCCATTTCCCATTCACCCTCTTTTAAATATTTAATATATTAATTAAATATATTAAACCCAACAATCCCCCACATGAATGGGGAATGGCTATACCATGGAAGTATGCATGAAAAACTGTGTGATTCGCAAGTAAGGATTAATTGCATATGGATAAGTAGGTTTCCCTTTGAACTTTCTGTAGTGAACTTATGTCGGATATACTCAATCAATCGGTAGATTTGATATCTTTGAACCATCGAACTTTGGTGTATACCTAGACAACCACAAGTCACACAACCAACCCTTAACCGTCTTTGGTTAACACTTCACACTTACATAGGTGATTCCTAAATGTGTAGAGAACTGGCCTTACAAAATTTTCCTTGAAGCGGCTAACACTTCACACTTACATAGGTGATTCCTAAACGTGTCATCCCGTAGATACACTATTTGATATACCCCGTATCAAATTTATAAAACATTAAAAAGCCTTAATGCTTTATCCTTGGTACTGAACATTGTCTTATAAGATAATGGACCAAAGTTTATTTGACAATGTTGAACCGTCATAAATGACTTTGTTTGATCTCCTTGAACCTAGATCTTGGGATCTCCACTCTTCTAGGTAGAGTTACCGCCACTATGACTTGTTCTCGGCCACAGTCCCATTCCACTTGATAATTTCTCAACTACATCTCTAGTTAGGCCTTTTGTAAGTGGATCCGCCACATTATCACTTGACTTTACATAGTCAATCGTGATAATTCCTCTAGAGAGTAATTGTCTAACGATTTTATGTCTTCGTCGTATATGACGAGATTTACCGTTATACATAACGCTCCCAGCCCTTCCAATTGCCGCTTGACTATCGCAGTGTATGCATATTGGTGCCAAGGGTTTGGGACAAAATGGAATATCTTCCAAGAAATTCTGGAGCCATTCAGCTTCTTCACCAGCTTTATCCAAGGCTATGAACTCAGCCTCCATTGTAGAGCGGGCAATACAAGTTTGTTTGGATGACTTCCAAGATACCGCTCCTCCACCAATGGTGAATACATATCCACTTGTGGACTTGGAATCAGTTGATCCGGTGATCCAATTTGCATCACAGTATCCCTCAATGACCGCATGATATTTATTGTAGTGCAAAGCAAAGTCCTGTGTATGTACTAAGTACCCCAAAACTCGTTTCACGGCCATCCAATAAGATTGACCTGGATTGCTCGTATATCGATTCAATTTACTTATAGCACATGATATATATAGTCGTGTACAGTTCATGATGTACATTAAGCAACTCAACACACGAGCATAATCCAATTGTGATATGCTTTGGCCTTTGTTCTTTGCTAATGCAAGATTCACATCAATTGGAGTCTTTGCAACTTTAAAGCCCAAGTGCTTGAATTTTTCAAGTACTGTCTTGATATAATAAGATTGTGACAACGCCAAACCTTGAGAAGTCTTATGGATCTTAATTCCCAGAATTAAATCAGCAACTCCCAAGTCTTTCATATCAAACTTGCTAGTTAGCATACACTTAGTAGCATTTATATTGGCAATGTCATTACTCATTATGAGCATATCATCCACATATAAGCAAACAATGACTATATGATTTGGAACATTTTTAATGTACACACATTTATCACATTCATTTATCTTAAACCCATTTGACAACATTGTTTGGTCAAATTTAGCATGCCATTGTTTGGGTGCTTGTTTTAATCCGTAAAGGGACTTAACAAGTCTACAAACCTTCTTTTCTTTACCTGGAACCACAAACCCTTCTAGTTGTTCCATGTAGATTTCTTCCTCCAACTCTCCATTTAAGAAGGTCGTCTTAATATCCATTTGATGAATTTCAAGACCATAGACTGCAGTTAACGCTACTAATGCTCGTATGGACGTAATTCTTATAACTGGAGAGTATGTATCAAAATAATCAAGACCTTCTTGTTGTCTATACCCTTTGACCACAAGTCTTGCCTTATATTTGTCAATAGTGCCATCATCTTTCATTTTCCTCTTAAAGATCCATTTAGAACCCAATGGTTTATTTCTAGGAGGAAGATCAATCAATTCCTATGTATGGTTGTTCAATATGGATTCTATTTTACTATTGACTGCCTCTTTCCATAGCAATGATTTCGAAGAAGACATAGCTTCTTTAAATGTTTGAGGCTCATTTTCCAATAAGAAAGTCACAAAATCTGGTCCAAATGAAGTAGACGTTCTTTGACGTTTACTATGCCTTGGATCCTCCTAGTTAAGTGTACTTTCTTTTGCTTCTTCCCGAGGTAGTTTAGATCCTTCGCTAATCGACTCACATTCCTTTTTATAACCGTATTATTATGAATGTCGGGATTTTCTAATTTATGAACCAGAAATCGATATGCTTTACTATTAGTCGCATATCCTATGAAAACACAATCAACGGTTTTCGGTCTTATTTTTACCCTTTTGGGTTTAGGAACTTGCACTTTTGCCAAACACCCCCACACTTTAAAATAATTCAAGTTGGGATTCCTTCCTTTCCATTTTTCATATGGAATGGATTGTGTTTTGCTATGGGGTACTTGATTTAGTATTCGGCTAGCCGTAAGTACGGCTTCCCCCCCCACAAGTTCTGTGGCAAACCGGAACTTATCAATAATGCGTTCATCATCTCCTTTAATGAACGATTCTTTCTTTCTGCAATCCCATTGGATTGGGGTGTGTAGGGGGGCGTTGTTTGATGAATAATTCCATATTCTAAACATATTTGTTCAAAAGGAGATTCATATTCACCACCCCTATCACTTCTTATCATTTTGATTTTTTTGTTAAGTTGTATTTCAACTTCATTTTTGTATTGGTTGAATGCGTCTATTGCTTCATCTTTACTATTAAGTAAGTAAACATAGCAATATCGAGTACTATCGTCAATAAAAGTTATGAAATACTTCTTTCCACCGTGAGATGGTATTGACTTCATGTCACAAATATTTGTGTCAATTAAGTCTAAAGGATTTGAATTCCTTTCAACCGACTTATAAGGATGTTTAACATACTTAGATTTCCACACATACTTGACATTTTGATTTGTCACATTCAAATTTAGGCAATACTTCCAAATTAATCATTTTTCGTAAGGTTTTATAATTGACATGACCCAAACGTATATACAATTTTGCTCTTGCTATAAATAAAGTAGAGTAGAGTAGTAGTGGAAGAGTCAGAAAATTTACTAAGAGGTGTCAAAATATTAAAAAATACACATTAAAAATATAAATAAAGTCAATATACAATACATACATAAAAATAAAATTTGACCTAACCAAATAATTAAGAAGAAAATTGTATATGCCATTCCACAATTATAATGGAAGTCTTATGAGTCAATTACTCAAATAGTCACTCAGCTATTCAAAATTATATCCAAAAGTCATTTTACTTTCCTTTGTAATAACCAAACCACTAAACAATGCCTATTGCACTCAGAAGGTCACTCATTAGATTTTTCAAATTTTGGATTGCCAAATACCTATTTTACCCTCTAAATTATAAATATTTATCTTTTATTTTTTAAACTTTTTAATTTTATAATTTTTCCTTTTAATTTATATTATGGACTTGCCTATAGAATAAATAAATATTATTTATAAATTAAAAAAATAAAAAGTATTTAAGCATATGTACTTCTGGAATAATAAAATAGTGAGCAAGCAATAATAATTTTAATATTACATCAAAAATTCAAAAATTTATTTACACAATTCAGAATGAAAAAAAATAAAGGTTGTAAAATATATATCTCATGCATGTAATATAAAAAAATTATTTAATAGTATGTTTTTTTTATATTATACATGATATATTCTTAAATATTGTGCTCAACTACATTATTATGTTTCTACCAATTTTTGGACGACACAAAGTTATGTCACGGAAAACCATGCTTTCTGGTGACATAACTTTGTGTTGTCAAAAAGTTTGTAGAAAAGTAATAATATAATTGAGCATAATTTTCAAGAATATATAATGTATATTATAATAATACTTTAATTTAAATAATTTTTTTTATATTACCAAGGGCCGAAGTCAAGGCATCAACAAGGGTCGAGTACCTTTGACAAAGTTAATATATTAAAGAAAAATTTTTTAATAATACTAAAATTATTATTGCGAAAAAAATTATTCTTATTCATTTTTTACTATGCTTATTATTTTGTTATTCCAACATTATAGATGCTTAAATACTTTTTATTTTTTAATTTATAAATAATATTTATATATTTTATTTTTAAATAATATTTCTTTATTCTATAGTTAAATTCATAATATAAATTAAAAAATTAAAAGTAGATAAATATTTATAATTTAGAGGGTAAAATAGGTGTTTGACAATCCAAAATTTTAAAAATCTAGTTGAGCGACCTTCTGAAATACTATAAGTTCAATAACTTTGTTGTTACAAACACGTTTCCAGGGAGAGTTAGAGTCTCACATTAATTGGTCCTAAGCTAAACACAGGAAAATTATTAAAGCAACACAAAGAGGCACATATGTTAATGCGAATTGATCTTGATAAATAGGGTAGTAATTACACAGCTTAGTAATTACTCAGTTGTATAATTACGACAGCCCGTTTGTTTGTCATAGTGTAATTATAGTGTAATTACAAGTTTACTGTTTGGTTGTACCAGTGTAATTACACAATTAGATTAAATTTTAAATTAAGTAATTATCAAAAATTAAAATTTAATATACTAAATATATGCCTACAAATTTTTATAGTATAAATAATATTATATTTGGTATTTAAGATGTATATTTTTTCATGAATATACATTAATAAGTAATCATATACAAACTAATATTATAAAAATTTATCTATATATTTTAAATTAATAATATTTAGTTTAGATACGTACAAAAATTTAAAATATACGTTATTTTGTAAGCATTATGGAATTCATATTTGATAAAATAAATTAATATTTATAAATATAATGTCATAACATTATTCAAATGTTTGACAAAACTGATCTATCAATTCTAACAAAAAGATGAACAACATACGACGTGAGCCAATACTACTAAAACAAGTAAATTAGAACCATGAATATAACATAATTTCAAAATTCAAAAAAAAATTATTTGGCATATGTCAAATTCCAACATAATAATAGTACATTTCCACTATAATTTTAGATTATGAAACATAATAAGTTTATAACCACATTCAACAATGAAATTCCACTTCAATTACATCACTCATTATATGATAAGTTTGTAAATGATTCATTATTTATAATATTAGGAGGTGAAGTCTCAAAAATAGAATAATAAAATAAATAAAAATATATAAGCAATTACATGAAATAACAAGAAATAAAAAGAGAAATAATGTACAAAGAAAAATATATTTTACAATTTTAAAAGAAATTAAAAAGTAAAAATAAAAATTAAAAATTAAAATAATAGAAAGAAAAAGTTATAAATAAAATAAATTAAAATAAAATAAAAAGGAACGAAAATAAAAAATAACCTTGCAATTACACAGTGTAATTACCTACAATTATGAATTGGAGAGTGTAATTACACCCCTCCAATTACACGCAATTCCATACTGACAAAGTAATTACTTGGTCAAACAAATATGCTAAATTATGTAATTACACTTAATTAATTCCAAATTCAATTTCTAAGCTAAACACAGGAAAATTATTAAAGCAACACAAAGAGGCACATATGTTAATGCGAATTGATCTTGATAAATATCGTCATATTAATATTATTACCAGAGAACACACTTGTGATAAAAAGGCAAATCTGTTACCGATTGATCGTTTTTGGAGAATTTTTTAAGTTAATAGAGAAGAAGTAAAGAAGACAATCTGACACACACACACTAACGGGACCAACATGCTGCTTCCTTTTACACAATTTCTCACCTCTTTCCTCCCAAAAATTAAGTCTGTAGTCGATCCTTTCCTCTCTCTGAGCTTTATGTAAAATGAATGGATTAGCAATCCAGTATTAATAATGCATTGGCTTTATCTAATATTTAATTAGTAAATACATATTTTTTGAGATTTTACATTTAAATGAATTTTTTTTATCTCTTATATGAAATGTTAAAAAAATAAATAGTTTTTGCTTATAACAACCAACTAATATGTAAACTTCAAAATATTATTATAGGTGTATAATAATCATTCGGTGTAACAACAAAATAATATCGAAACAAATAAGCCCGGTTCCGGACCGGCCCAGATCGATAGAAATCGGAACCGGCCCGGACTGGTAACCAAGGGGCCGGGTGGGCTGGGTTATAGGGGATAAGGGGTTTGGTCCGTGCACAATTAAATAACGGTTAACCAGAATCGTTAGGACCGGTCCAGGTGAACAGTACCCATTTCCGGTTAAACAGGCCCGGATCCGGCCCGGTTCAACGTTAAAAATTTTTATTTTTTTTATTTTTTTTGAATTTCTGGCAGGTGGGGCCCACTCAAACGGCTCTTTTCTTCAAGAATCCGTTGGCCAACAGATATATTATGCAAATAGCCATCTTTTTTTAAATTTTCAACCCTTTTTATTTTACAAAAATAACCTTATGTAAAACTATAAATACCCCCCTCTTCTTCATTTCTCACTCAAAATTCATTTCTCTATCTCAATTTCTCCCATTCTCCTATTCTCTAATTATCAAGTTCAAGTCTTAATTCCTCATTTCATCTTCTAATTTTATTTGCCTCACTTTTATTGAATAATTGAATTTCAATTATAGTATTTTATCATTCGGGTTTTGAACTTCAAGTTGGAATATTTGCTTGACGTTTGTTCGTAGTAACATCGGAATTGCACAACCAAGTGCTCGATTGATTGTCCAATTCGGTGCACTCCCTCCAACTCTTTCTCTTATTTAATATTTTAATTGCATATTTATTTTGTGCTTATTCTTTAATTTTTACAATATGTTTAGTGCTGCTAAAAGAGCGTGTAGAAAAGTTACTGGTAGGGAAAATAAAAATAGAGGTAATTCTTCAGCATCTGATAGTAATAGTACCCCAATGTCTCTTGTTCCTAAAACATCGCCTAATGAAAATATAGATTATGATCAATTACAAGAAGATTATGGAATAGAAGATAATGAATTAGAAATTGAAGATGAGATACCTGCTACACCTACTAGTGCTGGGGTTGGTAGTGTTAGAGTTGCTACAAGGGGTGGTGGTCGCGGCACTAGTAGTACACCACATGCGGTTCCAACGACTAATCGTAGAAAAAGAAGTAAGGTTTGGAATTTTTTTGAAATAATTGAAGGTACTGATAGAGTTAGATGCAAAATTTGTAAAGGTGATTTTAAACATTTGTCTGGAGGAAATTTAGAGGGAACTGGAACGCTTAGTAGACATATGAGTTTCACACCCGATAGAATGGGGCCTACATGGTGATGAAAATCAAACAACTATTAACCCTACTACTGGAGGATTAATAAAATATGATAAAATGAAGGATCGTGAGGAGTTAGCAAAAATGATTGCTTTAGGTTGTCTACCTTTTTCTTTTGCTTCTTCGTCATATTTTATTATGTATATTCAAAGAATTTACAATCCGTTATTTAAAGGTATACCTAGAAGTACTTGTAGAGCTGATATTTTCAGACTTCACGGACAATATCAAATATATTTACGTTATTTGTTTGACAACCTTCCTTGTAGAGTTTCTCTAACTTCTGATATTGGTCAAGCTGTTAATGGACGTGATTATGTGACTGTTACATGCCATTGGATAGATGGTAATACTTGTATGCAAAAACGTATTATTGATTTTAGATATGATGAAGATTAGAGTCATACCGCAACATTTATAAGCAACACTATTTGTGAAGTTGTTGAATTTTATAATCTCAACCAAAATGTATTATGTATGTATCTTGATAATGCTTCTAATAATACTGCCGCAATTTCAATATTAAAATTGCATTTGAAACCACCTCTTAATGAAATTTTTCATGTTAGGTGTGCATGTCATGTTTATAATTTAATTGTTAAAAGTGGTCTTGATTTATTTTCAACAGAGATTAGTCATGTTAGAAGAGCAATTGGTGTCATTCAAGAAAATAATAGACATTCTTGAATAAAGGAATTTAAAAATAAGTGTGTCCAGTATAACCTTCAAACCTGATTCATGCCAGAAGAAATTATTACTAGATGGAACTATACATATATATTTTTAAAAGTTTGCTACAAATATAGATTCCCAATAACTGAAGTTGCTAATGCGCATTGTACGGATCCAAGCCGTATGTTAACAACTGGTACTTGGGAGGTCATTAATGATGTTGTTAAATTTTTACATAAATTTTATACTGCTACTGTTGAGTTTTCTGGAGCTTATTACCCGACTATTGCTATGGGTTTAGTACATATAGCGGAAATTTCTTTTCTACTCTTTGAATTTACGAAGAAAGAAAAATATATGGCTGTTGTGGAAAATATGCAAGCCAAATTCAAAAAATATTTCTATCCAATTCCTCCGATTTACTTAATTGGTGCAGTTTTAAATCCTTCAATTAAAATGTCCGATTGTCATCAATTAATGAATGCTTTATATACTTATATGGAGATTGGGGAAACTGAAACCCCAAATTTATATACTTCTATGAACAACCTAAATGATTATTTACAACAATTATATAATTATTATGCAAATATAATTGATAATGTTGCAGGTAATGTTAATCCTACTATGCAATGTAGCACTTCTGCTACTGTGACTGAAGATGAAGGATTAGATGATAGTTTTAATATTTTTTCTACTTTTTCTAACACTCAAACAAGTTGCAGGAACATTGATGAACTTCAATTCTACTTGCAGAAGCAAAAGGAGCCTCGCACAAAGGATTTTTCACCGTTGGGGTGGTGGCATGAAAATGGAAAGCAATTTCCTGTTCTTTTCGCAATGGCTCGGGACGTGATGAATGTGCCAATTTCAACCGTTGCATCCGAGAGTGCATTTAGCCAAGCAAGACAACAACTTGGAGATACGCGTCACTCATTGGGAAGCAATGCTTTGGAAGTTTTAGTATGTATCAGAGATTGGATTAGATCGGAAAGAAGAAATCAAGGACGTGAATATGTTGATAGCCCAGAAGACGAGGAACTTGGAGATATATTAACAAATGGTAACCCATCCGAATTAAACACTCCAGAAGAAGGCCACTCAGTTCATATTGATTATGAGGAACTTAGCAGGGCAATGCAAAATATTTGAATTTACTTATTGTTATTTGTTAAAGATGTAAATATTTCAATTTGTAAGTTTCAAATTTGAATTATGAAATATGAAATAAAAGTAGCACTTGCAAATTGCAGTAAGTGCATTTTTTCTCATCTTCCTTGTATTCTTTAATTTAAAATTTTAAATTAATACAAATTCTTAATATAACTTACAATAGTTTTACTTTTGAAATTCAATCTTTAATTTTGAAATTTGAAATTCAAACTTAAAATCTTAAATTCAAACTTTAATAGTTTTACTTTTGATATTCAAACTTAAAGTCTTAAATTAAAACTTTAATTTTGAAATTCAAACTTAAAGTCTTAAATTGAAACTTTAATTTTGAAATTCAAACTTAAAGTCTTAAATTGCAATTTATAAGTGCAAGTTTTTCTCATTTACTTTGTATTCTTTAAATTAATACAAAGTATTAAAATAAATTACAATAGTTATACGAAATTACAAAAAAAAAATTAAAAATACATTCGGCGCGGCGCGGCCCGCCCCCCTCAACCTGTAACCCGTACGGTTCAATTTTTACCCGAAAATAACCAAACTCGTTAAGAGTGGGCCCGGAACCGGCCCGGTTTCAAACCCGTACGGGTTCAAAATAAACGGGCCCGAACCGGCCCCGCCCTAATCATTCGGTGTAACAACAAAATAATATCGAAACAAATAAGGCAGTAATATAGAAGTTTGAGGGTAGTTTGTAATATAAAAGTGGTTACTTATTAATTAAAAAGTGAATAAGATTAAAACATCTTCCTTTGTCCCAATCTACGTGATGCGCGTCAAATTTCGTAATTCAAATAATATATTTTAACCATCACTCTTGTTTTTTTTAAAATTTTTTTTTGAAGAAACTATGTCTAAATTTGTGATAAAAATTAAGAAATTTTAGTCTCGATATTCGAAATGTATCACATAAATTGAAACGGAAGAAATATAAATTAATTTTAGATAATCTAAAAAAGTGATTTTTTAGCATAAATAACTTTTAAGCAAAAAATCAATAAGTTGGGGTTACCCAACTTATTGCTTTTGCCTTGTTTTAAGAAAACTTTAACTTATTTTAAACACTTTTAACTTTGTCAAAAAATAAAAATAAAAAGTAAACAAATTAAAAAATAGATTTAAGCAGCTTAAAAGCTTATCCAAACACCCTTTTTGTCTATGGAGTAATTTTCTTAACAATAATTAAATTACCGGACCAAAGTTCAACTTGCAGAAGAGACATCATGAGTGTGTCGGTGGTTTTAGTAGAGTAATACTCCATCCGGTTCAAAATAAGTAGTTTTTCTGAATATATTCACACAGATTAAGAAATTCATTTTAGCATTAATTAGGAATAGAATTGACCATATTAACTTTTACTATCTCACATAAAAACTCCTAACACATATTCCAACATTATTTACTCCAAAAATAATATAGGCAAAAATAATTAATACATTCTTGAAATCTAAAAAAAATTGCTTATTTTGAACCATAAGAAAACAAGCAAAAAAATCACTTATTTTGGAGCGGAGGGAGTAAGTCCCACTATATATGTCATCATTGTCTTATAGCAAATCATCACTTGAGTCTTTAGCTTTTTAAATCGGCA
>JASVEL010004877.1:0-27420 GCA_032618575.1 Nicotiana noctiflora
AGAGGGGCCTTGACATGGTACTTCCAACTGTCTGTCAAGGCAATATCAACATTCGAAGAAATGGCGGATAAGTTCATCACCACCCATGCGGGTGCAAAGAAGGCAGAGGCAAGGTTCAACGACATCTTCGGTGTCAGGCAAACCACAGGTGAATGGCTCATCGACTTTCTCGCCAGATTCAACAGGGTAAGAATGAGCCTACCAAACGTATCAGATGGGATGGCAGTCGCTGCCTTCCAGAACGGACTAAGCAGGGACGGTTCCAGAGCAACAAAGAAGCTATTGAACCGCCTCATGAAGTATCCCGTTACGACATGGGAGGAAATCCACAATGCTTACTGCGCTGAAGTACGAGCGGACAAAGACGATCTCAACGGGCTAACCCAACGTTTAATAGCTATACAATAGGAAACAAGGAAAGACCGACGCCATAAGGGACGTTGGGAACATTCCCTTCGTTCCAACAGAGAACCACAACAGCCATACACGAGATCCTTTCATCCGCTGCCCCGACACATGGACGCATTATAACGACACATCGCCCCGCTCCGAAATGAAAGAGGTATGCCCCATTTATTATCATCACATAATTTTTGCGGATTTCCTTCAGAAATAGTGTAGGCACCGGAGAAGCTTGGCACCAAGGTGCAATGGCCTCAAAAGATGAAGTCAGATCCCGCCACAAGGAAATCAAACATCATATGTGAATTCCATCAAGAACGAGGGCACAGGACCGAAGATTGCATAGGCCTGCGACAAGAGGTCGTCAGAATGCTAAACCACAGATACCAAAAATAACTACTCAGCGACAAAGGAAAGATCAACTTCGTACACGGACGAGAGCAACCCCGTGAACCACCAAAGCTGCCTTCCCCGACATGGACGGTAAACATGATCGTTGGCGACAACAATGACTCGGCAATCAACCATATCAAATTCGCCAACACTCATAGGCTTAAATGGACCATCTCCCATTAGCGGTATGGTGACTTCGAAGGAAGTATCACCTTCGACAAGTCTGATGTCGATGGTTGTGTTTTCCTCATTACAATGCTTTATTCATTACTTTACCCATTGTTGATACGGATGTCAAGAGAGTCATGATCGATGACGGAAGCGGCGCCTGTATCATCCACCCAAGAGTCCTTACAAAGATGGGACTCGAGGATAAGATAATACTCCGCTGCGTAACACTAACTAATTTTAACAATATAGTGGAACGAACGTCCGGAGAGGTGACCTTGCCTGTCCTCGCAGAAGGGGTCACGTTGGAAACAACTTTTCACTTAATGGACTAGGAGACGACATATAACGTCATCATAGGGCGCCAGTGGATACATGCCATGCGAGCGGTCCCTTCGAGCTTGTACTAGGTGGTTAAATCCCCTGCCCCATGGGGAATATCAGCATTAAGGGGGAAACGCGCACCGCACAAGAGTGCTACAAAATAACCCAAGATTGCGCTCATACCCAATAACTAAGGGGTGTGAGCGTAGAGGCATAACAACTAGCCGTGTTGGGGACTAAAACTGACCTGAAGGTGGACACCATCAAAGATCCTAACATTGTGGAAACTTGCAAAGCGATGATCGAAGATCTCAATCCAATCCAACTAGATAGCAACAATCCCACAAAGAAAGCCTATATCGAGCATGGCCTCGCTGATCTAAGTAAGTACCATGAATTCTTAACTAACCACGTAGACCTATTCACCTTTTCCCATGCAGATATGCCGGGGATTTTGCCAGATATCGCCATCCATAAACTAAATATCGACCCGCTGCATCTGCCGGTACTCAAATAAGAAGAAAGTTCAACGCCACAATCAATGAAGCAATCCGCGAGGAAGTAGACAAACTACTCGCCAACGGCTCTATCAGCGAGTCAAAATATCCTCAGTGGGTCGCCAACATCGTCATGGTCAAAAAGAAAAATTGGAAGTGGAGAACGTGCGTGGATTTCACCGACCTAAATAAAGCATGCCCTAACGACTCCTTCCCCCTTACCCACATCGACCAGTTGATCGACGCTAACGCTAAACACGAACTGCTGAGTTTCTTAGACGCATATTCTGGTTACAATCAGATCATAATGGCCGAGGAAGATCAGGAGAAGACAACTTTCATCGCCCACCAAGGAACTTACTGCTACAAAGTGATACCTTTTGGGCTAAAAATCGCAGGGGCCACATATCAAAAACTGGTCACCAAGATGTTCAAAGAACAACTCGGCAAGACCATGGATGTCACGACCCTAGTTCACCAATTGTGAACACGTCATGACGGCACCTAGTCTTCGCGACTAGGTAAGCCTAGCACCTTGCGGAAGTAATAACATTTGCGAAAAATTATAATCAAAACTAAATAACAGGAATAATGTATATAATTGCCTCCTGGCACATACACTTTGACACTTAGCATTCTGAAACTATCCCAAAGACCCGGAAACCCACGAGCAACACAGGCTATAAAAATCATAAGATATGGCTCTAATATCCGGAAATGTCTACAACAACTGAATACAACAAATGAAACCGCTAACTACAAGATAGAGTAGAAGGAGACTCTTCGGTCTACGGACGTGGCAGATGTATCTCAAGTCTCCGAATATAACTCCTGGATCACTAATAATGTGCTCGATTAGATGTACCTAGATCTGCACAACAAAAGTGTGCAGAAGAGTAGCATGAGTACACCACAGCGGTACTCAGTAAGTGCCAAGCCTAACCTCGATGGAGTAGTGACGAGGAAGGTCATAGCCCTACCGAGAATAATATAATAATAGTATTGAACAGTGTAAAGCAGTAAATAATCTGAAATAACAGCAAAACAGAATAGAAACTACAAGTCACTAGCAATTAAAGCTAACAAGGAAAAATAACATAACAAGTGTCCTTCAACTGTCCGTGGATCTCCCGGGAATTGAACCCGCAGTCCACTCATCTCAGTAACAAGGATCTCCGGGAATTGAACTCCTGCAGTGCACTCATCTCAGTAACAAGGATCTCCAAGAATTGAACCCGCAGTCCACTCATCTCAGTAACAAGGATCTCCGGGAATTCAACCCGCAGTCCACTCATCTCAGTAACAAGGATCTCCAGGAATTGAACCTACAGTCCACCTATCTCAATAACAAGGATCTTCAGGAATTGAACCCCCAGTACCAAAATAAAAGTGCAGGGGGATCTCCCGGTATTTGAACCCGTAGTCCCAAAGTAAATGTGCAACCAACATTAGAGGAATGTTCAGGAATTTAAGTACAGCAATACAAAACAACAAATAATAATGGCCTAGCATGCCCCACGTAATCACATTTAAGACAACTTAACAAATAGAAAACTTGGGTCAATTAAACATGCTCTTCTACGCTAACACAAGCTATAATAGCAAGTAAAGTAAGGCAATTATGAAAGAAAATCCAAATCAAGTATTTAAGTAAAAATCCAGATTTTCAATAATTAGCTCAAGTACACGCTCATCACCTCACGCACAAGGTATTCAATTACCAAATATCACATCCTAAGAGACAAAGTCCCCCACACAAGGTTAGATAAGCCACTTACCTCGAAGAAGTGCAAGTCAACCTGAGATCACGCCCTTGCCACGAGTATTCGACTCCAAATGGCTCAACTCTATCCAATTAAATTGCATAATGTAAATAATAATTCAAGTAATTTATTCTACAATTAAATTCTAAGATAATACTCAAAATTATTAAAAATGACCAAGATCACACAAACATCGATGAAGCTCGATTTCTAAAAGACGGGATTTTTAGCCATACATATCCGAATTTCTCCCCTTAATGATAATACGATGATCCAATATAGTTATGCAACTTCAATCTACAATTCAACATTCAATAGGGCCAATATTGGTAATAAATTCCATAACTTATGCTGTTTAGGCATATTATCAAACACCTTGTAGGCATAGATATTTACACCTTATAACTATAGTATTGGTTCTTCCAACTATCACCATTAACCAACAATTCATGTCGCCATCATTCCTAACCAATTTATAACTTTCAAATACACATGTATGACCATCCATTCACACCCAACCAACAAAATTCCATCAAATAAATACCTTTAAATCCCTACCATATTCATGTATTTAAATTGGGAATTTATGACTTCCAATTACGATGCCATAAGTGTAATACCTGATTCATACTCATATTCCCATAATATATCCATATATGTAAGTCTAAGGTGTAGGATTTACCTTTTGAAAGAAATCTTGCAAAACCCTCCTTTGAGTTCTTGAAGGAATTTCTTGAAAATCTAAGTGTTTGATGAGAGGATTTCATCAATAATAGTATAGGAAGATGGACTTTCACACCAAGATGATGGAGATTACTTACCTTGAACATTGGGAGAGTTGAAGGTCTTTAGAGGGTGAAAGAAGGACCCCAAGTTTGTAAAAATAAAATGGGTAAAAATGAACCCCCGAAAGGAGTGTTATAGGCTATTTTAGGGTGCCCCGCTGGAACCAGTAGCTCGAACGGCTAACGCCCGGCGCTGGCCAGGGCACTAGATATACGAAAATGGCCATAACTTGTTGTATACACCTCCAAATGATAAACGGTTTGATGCGTTGGCAACTAGACTCAAAGAGATTTAATTTGATAGGTTGTGGGTCACACAACTCCTTATATAACGAGAGATATGATCATCCAAAGTGAGGTCTTGTGTGCACTTATTTACAACTTTCGTCTTTTATGAAACTTCCAACTTCAAAAGTTCCCGCTAGCCATCCGTAATCAACCCAAGGCCCCCAGGACCTCAACCAAAAATACCAATACATCCAATAACGTTATTTAAACTTGTTCCAATTATCAAAACACCTCGACTGACACCAAAATTATCGAATTACATCGAATTCAAGCCTAAGTTATTCTAAAACTTTCAAAACACGCATTCGATAAAAAACCCAACCCAACCAAACCACGCCCGAATGATTTTTGCAAACATGTCCCAAATGACATTACGGTGCTACAGAAACTTTTGAAGATCCATTCCGACCCTCAGATCAAAATTTTACCTTTCAACCGAAAATTGCCAAAATACTAGCTTTCAGTATTTCTAGCCTAAATGAGCTACGGACTTCCACAATACATTCTGAACACGCTCCTAACCCCGAAATCACCTAACGGAGCTAACGGAACCATCGAATTTCCATTACGAGGTCGTCTTCACATAGTTCTAATTTCGAACCATTTTTCAACACTTAAGCTCTTATCTAGGGATTAAGTGTCCCAAAACACTATGTATCCATACACCGAGCGTCCCTTCAGCCCAAAATAGAATAAATGAACTTAGAGGAAGCAGTTAATAGAAGAAAGGGGTGTAAATTCTAAAAACGACCAGCCGGGTCGTTACAATAGAAGTCTATATCGATGACACGCTGGTGAAATCTGCAAAAAAGGAGGATCATATCGACCACTTAAAAGAGGCCTTCAAAATACTAAAAAAGTACGGGATGAAACTGAATCCCAAGAAATGTGCTTTTGGCATAGCGTTAGGGAAGTTTCTAGGGTTCCTTGCATCCTAACAAGGCATCGAAGTCAACCCCAACCAAATCAAGGCAATCGTCACAATACCCGAAGTGCTAAACAACAAAAAGCAGGTGCAAAAATTGACGGGCCGGATAGCTGCCCTTTCATAATTCATCTCACGATCCTCTGACAGATGCCACAAATTTTTTTACGTGCTAAGAAAGGACAACAGATTTTAGTGGAATGAGGAATGTGTCCAAGCCTTACGAGAACTAAAAACATATCTGTTGTCACCACCACTGCTAGCCAAAGTGGATCTAGGCGAGACCCTGTTGATATATCTTGCCGTATCAGAAGTTGCCGTCAGTGCAGTATTGGTTCGTGAAACAAAAGGTACGCAATCCCCCATCTATTACATTAGAAAAATCCTGGTGGATGCCGAAAAATGATACCCACACCTCGAAAAATTAGCTCTGGCACTAGTCCCAACTTCAAGAAAGCTCAGAACCTATTTCCAATGCCACCCCATTAAAGTGGTGACCACGTTCCCCTTAAGAAGCATACTACATAAGCCCAAGTTATCGGGGTGACTTGTCAGATGGGCTACAGAGCTCAGCGAACATAATATCTCGTATATCCCAAGAACAGCCATCAAGTCACAAGTCCTCGCCGACTTCGTGGTCGACTTTAGCGCAAAAATACTACCAGAGGCAGAAAGGGAGGCTCTACACTCCACCTCAAATATCGACCTATGGGCTCTCTACATGGATGGAGCTGCTAATGCCTCGGGATCGGGACTGGGACTCATCCTCAAAGTCCCCAGGGGCAAAATTTTTCGCTAGTCCATACGATGCCTCGAGATGACTAACAACGAGGCAAAATACGAAGCTGTTATTACAGGTATAAGACTGGCCATCAAATATAAGGCCCATCGACTCGTCCTCCACTGTGACTCTCAGCTCGTGGTAAATCAAGTCACTGGGACTTGCCAAATTAAGGAACAAAGATTGCAAAAGTACCATACGAAAATCCATAGATTGATGGCCTAACTCGACGAGTGCTGATTTGAGCAAGTCCCCAGAGCATAGAATGCCGAAGTGAACGGCCTGGCAAAACTAGCTGCAGCCACCACGAGCTTCCACAAAGAAAGCATTATCACCCTCTTCCACTCAGCAATCGATCATGCGGAGGTACTTTCGTTAAACTTAACCTGGGACTAGCGCAACCAGTTTTTATTTTACTTGTAGGAAGGAACTCTCCCGCATGATAAAAAAGAGGCAAAGAAGCTCTGTGTACAGGCCACCAGATATTGCATGATAAATCATGAGCTCTATAAAAGGACCTTTGGAGGACCCCTGGCCAAGTGCCTAGGCCCTAATCAAATGACACCAGTACTGGAAGAAGTACACGAAGGCCATTGTGGAACCCATACTAGCAACCGCGCACTCGTGCGTTGTCTAATACGGGCCGGATATTACTGGCCTACCATGAAGAAAGATACTGCAGAGTATGTCTGCCGATGCAAAAGATGCCAAAAGTTTACCCCCATGATACACCAACCGGGAGAACCCCTCCACTCTGTCACCTCCCCTTGGCCCTTCATCAAGCGGGGAATGGACATAGTCGGTCCGTTACCCGCCGGACGAGGAAAGGTATGTTTTCTATTAGTTTTAACTGACTATTTATCCAAGTGGGTGGAAGCACGTGCATATTCCCAAATACGCGAATGGGAGGTCATTGCCTTCATATGGAAGAACATCATCTGCCGCTTCATCATCCCCGAGGAAATCACCTGCGACAACGGGCGACAGTTCATAGGTCAGAATACAATCAAATTCTTCGATAAATGGCACTCAAACGAATACTATCCACACCATATCATCCTGCCGCTAATGGTTAAGTAGAGTCATCCAATAAGACAATACTAAATATATTGAAAAAGAAGCTTGAAGATGCCAAAGGGCTATGGTCGGAACTGCTACCAGAGGTACTGTGGGAACACAGGTCCACTCCTAAATCTTCCACGGAATAAACGTCATACTCATTAGTTTATAGGATCGATGCTATCATACCGGTTGAAGTAGGCAAACCAAGCTTGAAATATTTACGCACGAGCGGAGAAGAAAATGACTCGAACCGACTCCAAGACCTCGACGAAGCCGAGGAAAGGAGAGAAATGGCCCACATCAGGATGACAGCCCAGAAACAGCAAATCGAAAGATACTACAACAAGGGGGCCAAAATCCGACCACTCAAAGTAGGTGACTACGTCCTTAAAGCCAAAACCTTGGCATCTAGGGACCCAAGCGAAGGAAAACCGGGTACCAATTGGGATGGATCGTATAAGATTACTGCGGCAGCAAATAAAGGGTCATTTCAACTAGAGACAATAGAAGGGAAGACGCTCCAAAACAATTGGAATATCTCTCACCTCAAGTATTTCCATTTCTGAAGAGCACCCCTCGAGTCGTACTCTTTTTCCCTTACCCAAGTTTTTTCCCAATTGGGTTTTCTCAAAAATGTTTTTAACGAGGTGATGAAGAAGATGCTCGGAAATTCTCACAAGGCAAGTTTGACATGCCAATTACTCTGCAAGCCAGCACAACATGCATGCCAAAGAGACTTGTCCAACGACCATCTCCAATATATGAAAGGCTAAGGCCATCTCCAATATATGAAATGCTAAGGCCATCTCCAATGTATGAAAGGCTACAGCCATCTCCAATATATGAAAGGCTAAGGCCATCTCTAATGTATGAAAGGCTAAGGCCATCTCCAATGTATGAAAGGCTAAGGCCATCTCCAATGTATAAAAGGCTACAGCCATCCCTAATATATGAAAGGCTACGACCATCTACAACTTATGAAAGGCTATGACCATCTCCAACGTATGAAAGGCTACGACCATTTATAACGTATGAAAGGCTACAACCAACTCCAACGTATGAAAGGCTACGGCCATCTACAACGTATGAAATGCTACGTCCATCTCCAACATATGAAAGGATACATCCATCTACAACATATAAAAGGCTACGACCATCTCCAATGTATATATGGCTAAGGTCATTGTCGTAGTAAGTCGACTCAGTTCGATTACGATAAATCCACTCGACATGGTAGAGATCACTAAATGGTTACGGCCATCTCAAAATGAAAAAATGGCTAAGACCATTGTCATAGTAAGTCGACTCAGTTCGATTATAATAAATTAACTCGACACGGTCGAGATCACTAAATGGTTATGACCATATCAGAACGAACAAATGGCTAAGGCCATTGTCATAGTAAGTCAACTCAGTTCGATTACGATAAATCAACTCGACATGATCAAGATCGCTAAATGGTTACGACCATTTCAAAACAAGCAAATGGATAAGGCCATTGTCGTAATAAGTCGACCCAGCTCGACTACGACAAATCAACTTGACAATGATCGATACTACACATACTACTATGACAAGCACACAAAACAAAAGAAGCAAAAAATATATATGTATATCAAAAGAATAACTTTCATTTCCTCCAAAAAGGGAAGTATACATTTACAGAGGATCCTATTCACACGACTACAAAATTGCAACAACAAAATAAATACACATCCTAGCCGCCACCGCCCTGTTCGCCGTCGCCAGCTGGCCTTTTGCCATGTCCACTGCCGCCTTCGGCCCGAAATTCCACAGAGATCTAGGAACCAATAGCCAGATGGTTCACGTCTTCGAAGGTATAGCCCACCAGGTCTGGAGAATTGGAGCTATACCCACAAGCTTCCCGGGTAACCCGAACCAAATGACGTTGGTCCTTAACCTCTACCTTAGTAGCTCGACCAGCGGCATATAAATCTTCAAATACTGCCAGCTTAGCTTTTGCGTACACCCACATATCGTGTGCCTAGACATGTCGTCGGCCAACTCGGTCGCTGCTGCTTGCCTAAGAGCGTCAACTTCAGCCGCCCTAGCGTTGAGCTCGGCAGTTAGGGCATCAACTTTGGCACGCAATTCAGTGGCCCCTGCCATTGCCCCATGTCCAACCTCCAACTCATCCTCCTTCGACCGAAGAAGGTTCTCCAGCTCCGTGTTTCGAGCTAGGACGATCATTAAATTTTTATCTACTTGCTCCAACTAAGTCACACGCTCCCGCAACTGAGCTTTCGACTGCTCCAGGCCCGCACGAAAAACTTGAAACTGCGGGTCCTAGGCATATATGCCCGCCAACGTCTGGTGCTTAGAGCGACACTCTTTATACTTTTTTACCACCTTCCTAAGGGTGGCAGTCTTCTTTTGAGAGTGCTGGCCCCTCTCCACTTCCAAAATAAGGGTCTAAAAAAAATATAACACAAGTCAACATACACCTAAGGTTCGTTCTTAGAAACGAAAAAAAGGAAACATACCTGCAGAGCTGCACCGGTGACTTTTCGGGATAAGTCCCTATCGCTGATGTCCTTTAGAGTTTCTCTCTCAGCAGCCACGTAAAGTAAAGTCATGTCCGACGCGGCCAGCTCACTCTCCAGCAACAGGTTATATCCGATCGGGATCACGATCCGACGGTTAGGCCCAACCGTTGCCATCTCCACTCGAGCGCGATCCCCCTGCGGTACGTCCTCAGTTGCGGGGGCTCGCTCAGGACCTTCCCTCCCCTCATCAGCAACCACTTTGGCAGCAGCCGATGTGTTGTCTCCTTCAATACTTGGGGGGTGATAACAGGTACAACCCCTCTCCGAGGGACTAACCTCCCAAGTGAATGGAATCTCCCATTAACACCGGCCTCAACTCTAGACTGCATACATTCGCCCTCCTATGCTCTATGGCAATTCCCTAGCCAAGAAGCAATCGACACATCTTCCGCTCCGGCGCGTCTTCGCCTTCGAAAGCTTCCTTTTTGGGACCAGGAGATGGAGGCGAAGGAGTCGTCTCGCTCGTGGATTCAACCATCGACATGACCTCAGGCCAAGCAGCCTCAGAAACATTATCGCTAGAGGGATCCTAGGTCGTATACTCGGCCTCGGGCTGAGCAACCTCAGGAACAACCTCGCCCGAAGGTTCCTGAGACACATACTCATCCTCAGAATTAGTCTTCGCTACCGAGGGGGCTGCAATATTCCACCTTCTTCTCCTTCGGGGGGTGCTCCGAACTGCCAAAGTAATGTAAGTCAAGCGACAAACACTTAAAAATAGAATTTTCAAATTAGAAGTTAGCGCAATACTTGACGGGCCGTATCGAGTGAGGAATGACGATCATGCACGGCACTCCACCGCGAAAGGAATCATTCTTCCACCCATGACCTTATATCTGGGACAGATCGGGGTGGAGAAACCCTCGCTGCAAAAAAGGGGAGAGGAAAGAAGTCACAAAGACTGAACAGGCAGAAGTTGTGAGAAATATGAAATAAGCAAAAAAACACTTACGTTCTGGATTCCACACCTCTGGGAACCCCTTTGAGGTCACCACCAGGTCCGCCATCCGCACATAGAAAAACTTGAGCCAGAAGCGGCAATTGGGCTTGTCATCCGCCCTAACGACCAGGTCTTTCGTTCCATGACTCTTCAATTGCAACATCGATCCCCTCATAAAATAAGGGCTAAACAACTGCATTAGGTGGTGGACTGAGACGTCAAGTCCGGCCCGATCAGCATAAGTGGTCAATATGTGATACACTTTCCTATTATATGGAGTAAGCCGAGCCGGGCATACATTATAAAAATGGCAAAGCTCCTCCGCCAGAGGGTAAATTAGGAGGTCACACCCGATCAAGAATGGGTATTCATAAAAAGCACAAAACTCCGGTCGGTGTACGTTAGCAAAATCCTCCTTGGCCGCCTTCATGACCACTGCATCAGGGATTTAGCACGCCTCCCGCAGGCTGTCCAAATGTGAATCAAGAAACGTGGAGCGATTCCATGAAGGAGTTGGGCATCTTGTAGGAAAATCCCTTCGAGCATGAAGCTCTCGAGGAATGACGTTGTCCACAGTGAGGGGGGCAAGGGGTCTTTGGGTCTTTTTCCCACCATTCAAAGATGGTGGAACCCTAGAAGAGGAATCATCTCTATCTTCCCTATCTTGTTGGCCTCGTCTTGCCATAATAAGTGTTTGTCTATGAATGAGTACGTCAACAACTAAAGAAATTAACTTCAAAGACGACTCGAAAGGTTCAAAACAAAATATACTAGTCTCCCTTATAGAAGATGAAAGAAGAAGGTGATAGTCTAAGAAGTTCAAAAGATAGCAGAAATTAAACCCCCTATTTATAGGGCTCTAATACACAGAAATCGAAGAGGCAGACGTCAAAAAAGGGGCGGGAAATCAAAGTGTCAAATCGCCCATGATCCATCTTGGGAGCAGTAATAATCATGGTGCATGCCGGCAGTGACGTCAGTCTAAAAAGTAGACCACGTGTCAACACATTAACGATGCCACGACGGATCAACATTTTCGCCCATTGAAGACGTCCATCGCGTACGTCTCCAATGGGCGGAGGAACTAACTGTATAGGGCCAAATATGGCTTATGGGGCCGAACAGAGCTCTCCCCACGCTCACAAACGATAAGGGCACGACCCCTCTCATATGTCTCCTATAGCGAGGGTGCAGTTTGGGCATAAGAACACGAACCATGTCGTTCATATTTGGACGTCCCCTTTAAAAGGGCGTCAACTACCCCCCGACGGATTATAGTTTTAGTACGGAGGCCTCACCTCTATATAAAGAGAGGCTTCCCTGTTGTAATGGACCATGTGTTATTATCTAATAATACAATTTCTCTCATTCTCTCTCTATTTCTCTCTCTCAACTGTGATAAGCGATTATCCTTAAAAGTTCTTCATTCTTGCAAGTATCTTTACATTATAATTACACTGATCTCATATTTAGGTTCATTATATTTGATTACGATTTACCTCTTTCATATCCTTTGAGTGTTTCTAGCTTGTAAAGTAACCAACAACTTTTGAGCCAACCAAGTATTTTAAGCATAAAACCTTTTATATTTTTTTTATATTATAAGAAAGAAACAACATATAATAGACTAATTGTAACTTAAAAAATAATTCAACAGAGCAAAACTTATTATAGGAATCATAGATATATGAACTCAATAAATCTAAATAATTAGTTTGGTGCAGGTTGATTCTATTTATGGTATATATGGTAAGACAATCCGCTATGTCAAATAATTACAATGGTAAAAAAATAACTTCTCAAAGTACCATAGAAACGACAATGAATAAGAATTAGTAGACTTTGCAATTGCAAATATGCAAGGTTGAAAGTTTTTGCAACACATACCGAGCGAAGAACTAAAATAACAAAACTTATAACAAAGAAACGTAGAACCAAGAATGAGTTGGAAAAAAAATATCCGCAATACTAATTTCAGCATTTTTCATAAAAAAATTTATTAGAGAAAAATTAACATTGGCGATATAGAAATGTATATTAGAATCTATGATTCATTTTATTGCTCTCGGATTAAAAAGATAAAAAATTTACTTCTAATATCGTGAAATCAGCCACTAATACTTGCATTAGGTTAGACTATATTTAAATATGATCATGCAACTTTTTTTTTCGGACCATGTATGAATATGCAATACCTGGTGCACTAAATTAATATCTCTCTTCAGAATGAGATATGAGTTGAAACCTACTTATATTGTTGTAAGAAAAGTATTTTGTCTGTTGGAAAACAAAAGTTATGGATGTGTTATGAAAAAAACTAACTTTAGTGATTTTCTCATTTATGCAGTAGCATTAATGGGTAACCTATAAGGTTAAATCACATTGATAGGTATCAAAAAAGAAAAATTACGCCACACATCAAATATTTGTATTGTATTTATCATTCGTAAGTAGTTATACTTTCATCAAATTTACATTCGTAATTATATTTATTTTAGAGCAAATTCATAAAATAAGAGATAAATGTTTTGAACTAAAATAAAAGAGCAATAAGCTCTAGTAACTCAGTTGGTTAGAGCGCCCTCTTAGTTATTGGAGGTCTTGAATTCAACTTTCAATAAGAACATTTTATTATCCTGTATTTCACCTTAGTTGTATTCGTTACGTGAATAATACAGTTGATACATATTGTATCCATTATATACAATCATGTATACAATCAATACATATTGTATTTGTTGCACGAATGAATACAATTATGCGGACAAATATAATAGATACACATTGTATTCATTGTGCGAACAAATGCAATTTATATATGTTGTATTAGTTAGCGAGTTTGAATACAAGTGATACAAGTTAGTAGCAATTAAATTAGTAGCTATAGATGGTAATTAGACAAAATATAGTTATTAGGTTCTAAACTATAGTGATTTTCGGTCCATAATAAGTTACCTTTTTGCCTTTTTATGTTAGTTCAAAATAAGTGTCATTGTTTCAAAATTAAGAATGAATTAACTTTAATTTTCAAATTTGCCCTTATTTACATATCCCAATTTATCAAGTTAACCATATGCAAATGAAAATTAACGGTAATTTAGTCAAAATATCTTTTTTTCTCTGGAAGTTAGTATTTTATTAAGGAGCGTATCAAAGAAAACTTATAGACCGGAGGGAGTACTTTAACAGTATATCACATTTAATTTACTACTAATTAAGTATTTTTGTTGATTTAGTTGAATATTATCATATTCGATTCCCCGAAAAGAATAAACTATGAAAAAACACTTTATTAGGACAAGTATTAACATGTTTTCATTTTTTGACGTCCCTAACAAAATAGATTTAATGAAAGTTTTACAATTAATATTACCACTTTATGTATACTTTATGACGTGCCTAATAAAATAGAATTTAGACATGAGATCTGAAATCTCATCTGAATTTGCAGGCATATCAAATACCAATAAATAAGGTTTTTCTTTTTATTCGAAAAAAACAATAAATCTAAAGTGTTCTATAGACGTGTAATTAAGTAATCAAGCAAACAGTGCCGCAATCATTCCATATTCGACCTCCACGTTAACCAATCACAGACATCCACGTCACATGTCCAGCTGGTTTGACTGTGACTAAATTTGAAAAGGAGAGAGAGAGAGAGAGAGAGAGAGAGAGAGAGAGAGAGAGTGCGTGCGAGCAGAAGATAAATATTTAAGATGGAAATAATTTATGATGACATGGTTAGGGTTTTGCCACGTATATTCATGCAAAGCTAGTTGTAGTAATTTAATTAAATGACATTGAGCCTTAGATTAGTTTAATCGTTGAAACCCTAATCCGGCATTGCTTAATTAAACCACTAAATACTTCGAACTTGTTCCCACCAATCAACAAAGAAGAGAATACAGACCAATTAAACAAGCTGTTTTCTTCTTTCCTCTTCTGATCATTGACGACCTCGTTTTCAATGATTAAGGTAAATGGCGTAACAGATTATTTAAATGGTCAGAACATAAAAAGAGTACACCAATTTCGGATACCGGGTTGTCGGATCATTATACAAATAGCCAATTATATTCATTATTTTTTTTAAGTCATGTATATAAATTATTAGTATACTATATTTGTAAAATAATTTTGGAAATATAAATAAATACAAACAAGAATGTGCAACAACAACAACAACAACAACAACCCAGTATATTCCCACAAGATAGGGTCCGGGGAGGGTAATATATAGACATGCCTTACATCTACCCGAAAGGGCAGATAGGCTGTTTCCATTCGACCCTCAGCGCATGAAAAAAAACAAGAATGTGCATAAACAGAAATGAAGAAACCAATTCGAGCCCACTAAATTCACAGTGTTTCCTTGAGAAATTTAATCCCTTCCTAGTACCAAAGTTATGGATTATTTCCTCCCAAGATAGAACGAATTACACACTGGTGTAGTGGTACTTCAAACACCAGTGTTTCAGCGAACACAAAGTTCGGTAGCAAATCACACTTACTTTTGCTTTGTTTGATGCTAAAAGTATGCAGAAGAAGGAGAGAAAACTCAGAAAATCGTAGTGAAATTCTAAGCAGAATAGTGTTATATTTATAGCCAAAAGTTGGGCTGAAATCTGAAGAGGTGCAACTCTTCAGAATGGCTGTTTATGCAAAACGCCCACCGCATAAATGCCATTACATAAATGGCCATTCATTCAACAATAAAGAGGAAAAATTGATGGATAGTTAATTTTCTGTTACAAAAATAGAAAACTGAAATTTGGATTTAATATTAATATTTATATAATATTAATATCATGTTATTAAAATAAATATTTAATAATATTTCTGTTAATATTTTACTATTACCAAATAAATTTTGTCCAAAAATTTAATCAATCGATCGATCATTTGACCAAATCCAAATCCAAATCCAAATCCAAATCCGAATCCGAATTTGAATCTGAATCCGAAGCCGAAGCCGAAGCCGAAGCGAAGGCGAAACCGAGCCGAGCGAGCGACGAAGATGACGGCGCGAGGCTTGCTTTCTTCTTAACTCTTTAAGAGCTAGAAGAAGAGCAATTGCTTATATACCCATAAAAAATCTCTTCCTCTTCCCATATGGGACAATGCCCATTAACCAAGGAGGGGGAACTTGAAATTTCACTCAAAATTTCATTTCCATCCATTTCTCATTCACACTCTTTTAAATATTTAATATATTAATTAAATATATTAAACCCAACAATGCCCCACATGAATGGGAAATGGCTATATCACTGAAGTATGCATGAAAAACTGTGTGATTCGCAAGCTAAGTAAGGATTAATTGCATCTGGATAGGTAGGTTTCCCTTTGAACTTTTCGTAGTGAACTTATGTCGGATATACTCGATCAATCGGTAGATTTGATATCTTTGAACCGTCGAACTTTCGTGTATATCCAGACGACCACAAGTCACACAACCAACCCTTAACCGTCTTTGGTTCTTATTGTTGTGTTCGTTTCAGCCATGAGCATCGCCTGGTTTCATAAGTGCGTAGAGAACTGGTCTTGCAAAATTCTCCTTGAAGCGGCTAACACATCACACTTACATAGGTGATTCCTAAACGTGTCATCCCGTAGATATACTATTTGATATACCCCGTATCAAATTTTAGAAATCATTAAAAAACTTTAATGTTTTATCCTTGGTATTGAATATTGTTTTATACGAGAATGGACCAAAAGTTTATTAGACAATGTTGAACCGTCATAAATGACTTTGTTTGATCTCCTTGAACCTAGATCTTGGGATCTCCAGTCTTCTAGGTAGAGTTACCACCAATATGATTTGTTCTCGGCCACAATCCCATTCCCCTTGATGATTTCTCAACTACATCTCTAGTTAGGCCTTTTGTAAGTGGATCCGCCACATTATCACTTGACTTTACATAGTCAATCGTGATAGTTCCTCTAGAGAGTAATTGTCTAGCGGTTTTATGTCTTTATTGTATATGACGAGATTTACCGCTATACATAACGCTCCCAGCCCTTCCAATTGCCGCTTGACTATCACAATGTATACATATTGGTGCCAAGGGTTTGGGCCAAAATGGAATATGTTCCAAGAAATTTCGGAGCCATTCAGCTTCTTCACCGGCTTTATCCAAGGCTATGAACTCAGCCTCTATTGTAGAGCGGACAATACAAGTTTGTTTGGACGACTTCCAAAATACCGCTCCTCCACCAATGGTGAATACATATCCACTTGTGGACTTGGAATCAGTTGATCCGGTGATCCAATTTGTATCACAATATCCCTCAATGACCGCAGGATATTTATTATAGTGCAAAGCAAAGTCCTAGGTATGTACTAAGTACCCAAAAACTCATTTTATGGCCATCCAATGAGATTGACCTGGATTGCTCGTATATCGACTCAATTTACTAATAATACAGGCTATATCTGGTCGTGTACAATTCATGATATACATTAAGCAACCCAACGCATGAGCATAATCCAATTGTGATATGCTTTGGCCTTTGTTCTTTGCTAATGAAAGATTCACGTCAATTGGAGTCTTTGCAACTTTAAAGCCCAAGTGCTTGAATTTTTCAAGTACTGTCTTGATATAATGAGATTGTGACAACACCGGACCTTGAGAAGTCTTATGGATCTTAATTCCTAGAATTAAATCAGCAACTCCCAAGTCTTTCATATCAAACTTGCTAGTTAGCATACGCTTAGTAGCATTTATATTGGGAATGTCATTACTCATTATGAGCATATCATCCACATATAAGCAAACAATGACTATATGATTTAGAACATTTTTAATGTACACACATTTATCATATTCATTTATCTTAAACCCATTTGACAATATTGTTTGGTCAAATTTCGGATGCCATTGTTTGGGTGCTTGTTTTAATCCGTAAAGGGACTTAACAAGTCTACAGACTTTCTTTTCCTTACTTGGAACCACAAACCCTTCTGGTTGTTCCATGTATATTTCTTCCTCCAACTCTCCATTTAAGAAGGCCGTCTTTACATCCATTTGATGAATTTCAAGACCATAAACCGCAAATTAACGCTACTAACGTTCGTATGGACGTAATTCTTGTAACTGGAGAGTATGTATCAATATAATCAAGATCTTCTCGTTGTCTATACCCTTTGGCTACAAGTCTTACCTTATATTTGTCAATAGCGCCATCATTTTTTTATTTTCCTCTTAAAAATCCATTTAGAACCCAACGGTTTATTTCCAGGAGGAAGATCAACCAATTCCAATGTAAGGTTGTTCAATATGGATTCTATTTCACTATTGACTGCCTCTTTGTATAATAATGATTCCGAAGAAGACATAGCTTCTTTAAATGTTTGAGGCTCATTTTCCAATATGAAAGTCACAAAATCTGGTCCAAATGAAGTAGACGTTCTTTGATGTTTACTACGCCTTGGATCCTCTTGGTTAAGTGTACTTTCTTTTGTTTCTTCCCGAGGTCGTTTAGATCCTTCACTAATCGACTCACATTCCTTTTTATACGGATATATATTTTCAAAGAACTCAGCATTATCTGATTCTATAATTGTATTATTATGAATGTCGGGATTTTCTAATTTATGAACCAGAAATCGATATGCTTTACTATTAGTCGCATATCCTATAAAAACACAGTCAACGATTTTCAGTCCTATTTTTACCCTTTTGGGTTTAGAATTTCACTTTTTTCAAACACCCCCACACTTTAAAATAATTCAAGTTGGGCTTCCTTCCTTTCCATTTTTCATATGGAATGGATTGTGTTTTGCTATGGGGTACTCGATTTAATATTCGGGTAGCCATAAGTACGGCTTCACCTTACAAGTTCTGTGGCAAACCAGAACTTATCAATAATGCGTTCATCATCTCCTTTAATGGACGATTCTTTCTTTGTGCAATCCCATTGGATTGGGGCGTGTATGGGGCCGTTGTTTGATGAATAATTTCATATTCTAAACATATTTGTTCAAAAGGAGATTCATATTAACCACTCGTATCACTTCTTATTATTTTGATTTCTTGTTAAGTTGTGTTTCAATTTCTTTTTTGTATTGCTTGAATACGTCTATTGCTTCATCTTTACTATTAAGTAAGTAAACATAGCAATATCGAGTACTATCGTCAATAAAAGTTATGAAATACTTCTTTCCACTGCGAGATGGTATTGACTTCATGTCACAAATATCTGTGTGAATTAAGTCTAAAGGGTTTGAATTCCTTTCAACCGACTTATAAGGATGTTTAACAAATTTAGATTCCACACATACTTGACATTTTGATTTGTCACATTCAAATTTAGGCAATACTTCCAAATTAATCATTTTTCGTAAGGTTTTATAATTGACATGACCCAAACGTATATACAATTTTGCTCTTGCTATAAATAAAGTAGAGTAGAGTAGTAGTGGAAGAGTCAGAAAATTTACTAAGAGGTGTCAAAATATTAAAAAATACACATTAAAAATATAAATAAAGTCAATATACAATACATACATAAAAATAAAATTTGACCTAACCAAATAATTAAGAAGAAAATTGTATATGCCATTCCACAATTATAATGGAAGTCTTATGAGTCAATTACTCAAATAGTCACTCAGCTATTCAAAATTATATCCAAAAGTCATTTTACTTTCCTTTGTAATAACCAAACCACTAAACAATGCCTATTGCACTCAGAAGGTCACTCATTAGATTTTTCAAATTTTGGATTGCCAAATACCTATTTTACCCTCTAAATTATAAATATTTATCTTTTATTTTTTAAACTTTTTAATTTTATAATTTTTCCTTTTAATTTATATTATGGACTTGCCTATAGAATAAATAAATATTATTTATAAATTAAAAAAATAAAAAGTATTTAAGCATATGTACTTCTGGAATAATAAAATAGTGAGCAAGCAATAATAATTTTAATATTACATCAAAAATTCAAAAATTTATTTACACAATTCAGAATGAAAAAAAATAAAGGTTGTAAAATATATATCTCATGCATGTAATATAAAAAAATTATTTAATAGTATGTTTTTTTTATATTATACATGATATATTCTTAAATATTGTGCTCAACTACATTATTATGTTTCTACCAATTTTTGGACGACACAAAGTTATGTCACGGAAAAGCAGGGGGCTATATCTATAGGGGCAAATATGCTATATTAAGTCGTCCAATGAATATATATAATATAATTGAGCATAATTTTCAAGAATATATAATGTATATTATAATAATATTTTTATTTAATTAATTATTATTATATTACGTGCATGTAATATATATTTTACAACTTTATTTTCTTTCATTCTGAATTGTGTAAATAAATTTTTGATTTTTTGTTATTAGTACTAAAATTATTATTACTATACTAATTAATTTTTCTACTATGCTCATTATTTTGTTATTCCAGTATTACATATGCTTAAATACTTTTTATTTTTTAATATATAAATAATATTTATTTATTCTATAGGTAAGTCCATAATCTAAATTAAAAAGGGAATATCATAATATTAAAACGCTTAAAAAAATAAAAGTAGATAAATATTTATAATTTAGAGGGTAAAATAGGTATTTGAAAATTCAAAATTAAAAAAATCTAGTTGAATAATCTTCTGAATACTATAAGTTCAATAACTTTGTTGTTACAAACACGTTTCCAGGGAGAGTTAGAGTCTCACATTAATTGGTCCTAAGCTAAACACAGGAAAATTATTAAAGCAACACAAAGAGGCACATATGTTAATGCGAATTGATCTTGATAAATATCGTCATATTAATATTATTACCAGAGAACACACTTGTGATAAAAAGGCAAATCTGTTACCGATTGATCGTTTTTGGAGAATTTTTTAAGTTAATAGAGAAGAAGTAAAGAAGACAATCTGACACACACACACTAACGGGACCAACATGCTGCTTCCTTTTACACAATTTCTCACCTCTTTCCTCCCAAAAATTAAGTCTGTAGTCGATCCTTTCCTCTCTCTGAGCTTTATGTAAAATGAATGGATTAGCAATCCAGTATTAATAATGCATTGGCTTTATCTAATATTTAATTAGTAAATACATATTTTTTGAGATTTTACATTTAAATGAATTTTTTTTATCTCTTATATGAAATGTTAAAAAAATAAATAGTTTTTGCTTATAACAACCAACTAATATGTAAACTTCAAAATATTATTATAGGTGTATAATAATCATTCGGTGTAACAACAAAATAATATCGAAACAAATAAGGCAGTAATATAGAAGTTTGAGGGTAGTTTGTAATATAAAAGTGGTTACTTATTAATTAAAAAGTGAATAAGATTAAAACATCTTCCTTTGTCCCAATCTACGTGATGCGCGTCAAATTTCGTAATTCAAATAATATATTTTAACCATCACTCTTGTTTTTTTTAAAATTTTTTTTTGAAGAAACTATGTCTAAATTTGTGATAAAAATTAAGAAATTTTAGTCTCGATATTCGAAATGTATCACATAAATTGAAACGGAAGAAATATAAATTAATTTTAGATAATCTAAAAAAGTGATTTTTTAGCATAAATAACTTTTAAGCAAAAAATCAATAAGTTGGGGTTACCCAACTTATTGCTTTTGCCTTGTTTTAAGAAAACTTTAACTTATTTTAAACACTTTTAACTTTGTCAAAAAATAAAAATAAAAAGTAAACAAATTAAAAAATAGATTTAAGCAGCTTAAAAGCTTATCCAAACACCCTTTTTGTCTATGGAGTAATTTTCTTAACAATAATTAAATTACCGGACCAAAGTTCAACTTGCAGAAGAGACATCATGAGTGTGTCGGTGGTTTTAGTAGAGTAATACTCCATCCGGTTCAAAATAAGTAGTTTTTCTGAATATATTCACACAGATTAAGAAATTCATTTTAGCATTAATTAGGAATAGAATTGACCATATTAACTTTTACTATCTCACATAAAAACTCCTAACACATATTCCAACATTATTTACTCCAAAAATAATATAGGCAAAAATAATTAATACATTCTTGAAATCTAAAAAAAATTGCTTATTTTGAACCATAAGAAAACAAGCAAAAAAATCACTTATTTTGGAGCGGAGGGAGTAAGTCCCACTATATATGTCATCATTGTCTTATAGCAAATCATCACTTGAGTCTTTAGCTTTTTAAATCGGCAAAGAGCCTAAAATGCCCCTCTACTATCCAAAATAGGACACTAAAGCCCCTCGTTAGAACTTAGCCCCTAATCTGCCATTACCGTCCAAAAAGGGGCTCACAAATACCCCTACTTACTAACGGTGGACAATTAATTCCACCTGAAATTACAGTTTCCTTTTGTTAAATGCCACGTGTATTTTCTTTGCCACATGTAATTTAAAAATAACCAAATCATTATAATTCCCTACCCTACACCCCGGGCCCACCCCCAAATTATACACAAATTAGCCGTTACCTTCTCCCTCAATTATCACACCATATTCTTCTCCATTTTCATCCAAAGAAGCTTCTCCCTCAAAGCTTCTCCATCTTGCAATTATCAGACCATCTTCTTCTCCATTTTCATCAAAAAATTTACCTTCATTATTCTCTAGTTTCTCAGACTAATTGGGTGACCTTATTTTGGAGATTTCGCTAATGTCTCAAAGTTCAAGTAGCTTGTCGATTAGGAGGTATCGTTGTGGAGTTGCTGCTAATAATTTCATGGCGTGGACTCCTTTAAATACCGGGAGAAGATTTTTCAAGTGCCCTAAGCATGAGGTATGTAAATTTGTAGATGGGTTCTTCCACTAATTTTAATTTGACTGTAAATTCTTATATTTTTTTGGTTTTAGGATGAAAAATGTTCATATTGTGAATGGCAAGATGAGGAGCTTCCTCCTAGAATTTCAAATCTTATATGCAGTTTAAAGAAGGAAAAAGAAGCTCTAATCCATGAAAGAAATGAACTCCAAAGGAAAGTTGCCGATCTTGAGTACTCAGCTATGCGGGATGCTAAATTTCGGAAGAAGATGTGGATTTTCTTTTGTGTGATTTTGAGGTTTTTTTTATGTTCTTTGGATTAGGGAAAAATGATATGTAATTGGGATGTTTATGTTCTTGGATTATGGGGAAATAATATGCACTGTTAGTGTTATTGTGGGTAGTTGTTGAACTGCTTATTATGTAATGAAATGTTATATTTTTGGGCAAGGATTTAGTGAAGCTATTCGCATTCATTTGCTGTGAAGTTCTGCAAAATTCACCACTAGAACTGTTTGGAAATGACCTTCTACATTCCGAAAGGGTCCTAAAATACCCTTAAATATACCTATTAGACCATTCAAATTGACCTTAATTATACCTGTTAGACAAGATTCAAACAACATTTACAGAAGGTGGTTAACCAACCAAAAGAACCACAACTAGGAATTCAACCACAAATAATCAACCAACCAATATTCACCAACTAGGAATTCAAACAACCAACCACAAACATTCACCAACTAGGAATTTAACCTTCTACCTTTCATTAACATAAATGTCATTAACATATAGGTGGTTAACCAACCATAAGAACTATAACTATGATTGGTAGCAAAAAAAGTTTTCTATCAACAAAACACTATCAACAAAACAAAAGTTTATAACCACCTATATCTAATGTTATCATATTCAAAATAAGTTAGAAATCTGCAGCTTTAGTCATTGATTGGGTGCTTTCCTTTTCTTCCCATTATCTTGATATTCTTTCTTCTTTTTTGCTCAAGCTGGTTAGAAGTGATTGCTGGCTTCCCCTTCCAGGTTGTCTTGGTTGGTGAATATGGCAAGTTTGTTGGTGTGCTAACTTCATTATCATCACCCATGTAAGGAATCCTCCTCTTTCCAGTTGGTGCCAACCTTTGAGACTTCCTAACCTTCAACTTTGTCAGTTTTTCAGAAAGAATCTTGGGCCTTAATGGTGGATCTTCTTCATCACCAATGGAAGGACCATGTGCAGTGGACTGTTGTGTTCCATATGCAGTGGACTGCTGTGTTCCATATGCAGTGGACTGTCCCATAACATATACAGTACAATGTTCTGTACTAACAAGGTTGTATTGGTTGAAGATTGACTCTAATGTCTGTTGTGTTCCAGCATCTTCAAATGTCTGTTGTGTTCCAGCATCTTCATCTTCAAATACTTCATGTTCAGAGACTTTTTCTTCAGGCACTTCATGTTTAGAGACTTCATCTACAATCATGAACATTGTGATGATTGGCCTTTGATTGAAGCCTTTCTCTTTTTGGATTTGTTGATTTCTCCAGCAATCTTATCCTGCAAAGTATAAAAACTAGTCAGTTAATTTTAGTAAGTAAAACTTTAAGAAATGAAATGAATGTTACCTTTGGACAAGCCTTACAATTATGGTTAATTTCACCACAATTGCTGCATTCCATGACTCTTCCTTTTCTTGAAAAACTCCACAAATCTTTTCTATGGCTTGCCTCATCAGGTTCTCTATTTCTTTTCACCTTAGGTCGACCAACTGTTTTGACAATCTCTGGAGGCTCCATAGCTTGAGCAGGATCAACTTTCCAGAATTTAAGACCCCTAACAGGTTGTAACTTATGCTTATATGTCAGCATATAAGCATCTTTGCTATGCCACCAATTGACACCGGTTAAAGGGTCATCTTTATTGTGATTCATTGCCTTGATTGCATGAGGGTAAGGTATGCCACTCAAGTCCCACAATCTGTATGTGCATCTTTGTCTCTTCAAATCCACAGTATGCCTATCATCTCCTTCAGATATCTCATATCCATGGTCCCCATTGAATACAACTTTGCACACATTAGCAATAATCCTGTAGTCATTGAACAACTTCATAGCAGTTGGACTTATATCAGAAGTCCAACTCATAACATTCTTCTCATTGTCTACCAACATTTTCATGACTTTTACCCTTATATCCTCCAACATTTTGATAATTGGTTTGTACCTAGCTTCAAGGATCCAACTATTAAATGATTCAGTAAAATTGTTGTCAACCATTTCATTCTTACACTTTGTATCAAAGTAAGCCCTACACCATTCCTGTGGTGGATATTTCAGTATGTCTTTGCTGCTTCTTCATCCAATTCCCCTAGCCTCCTTGGTTGATCTTTGAACTCTTCCTCATAAGTACTCCAAGCACACTACCATAATAGTTTCTTCATTTCACCACTCCTCCACTTCTTCATCCAATTAGCTTCAATGTGCCTCACACAAAATCCGTGATGTGCATCTGGGAGTACTGTGCGTACAGCTTCCAAGAGACCCTACAATTTTCACATGTTTAACAGAAATAATATGTTCAGGTTCAACAAATTCAATGAAGGCATCAAACAAATGAAAATAACTAATAAAGATCAGCAGGTTTAATTACCTTTTGCATGTCAGAAATAAAAGTTACATTTGAGCCAGTTTTCAGATCCAAAGATTGCTTCAAAAGCCCCATAAACCACTGCCAGATCCTGCTATTTTCTTTGTCCACAACTGCCCAAGCTAGTGGATAAAAATAGGTCATACAGTCTTGTCCAATTGCCACCAGTAACTGACCCTTGCACTTTCCTTTTAAGAAAGTACCATCCAAACCAATAAGTGGCCTCAATCCATTTTTCCAACCTTCTTTCAAAGCTTGGAAGCAAGTGTACATTCTCAAAACCCTCTTTTTTCCTTGTTCAAGTACATCTTTTGATAGGTTAATTACAAAGTGAGTTCCTGGATTTGTATGTCTAATTTCTTGTCCATAAGCTTCTAACTTGTTATACTCATCTCTAAAGCTTCCCTCCAGCTTCTCAAGGGCCAATCTTTTAGCCCTTTTAAGCTTACTTTTAGACACATTAACCTGAAATGTATTCTCTAACTGCCCCCTCATATCTTTTACACCATACTTAGGATTATTCTGCACATTCTTCTTGAAATACAAAGCTAAAGTTTTGTAAGCAGCTCTAGGATTATCAAAATAGTCATCACATGAGTGTTTGGACTTCAATGTTTTGATTCTACAAGTAGATTCATTCTTATCTTTTGAAACAAAGACACACAAATGGGCAGCCAGGTTGACAAATGTATCTAACTCTAGTTTTATCACTTTTTATTACTTTAAGCTTCTTTTTATTAGCTAAAGCATAAAAGCCCACCACCTCTTTTGCTTCTTTGATGTCCTTGAAAGACATTCCCAATTCCAACTCTCTATAATGTTCAAGCCCATTAGTTACTACTCTTCTTTTTTCTATGTCAATTCCATCAAAGTTACTATCATTTTCACTACCTTCCATTTCTTCTAGCATGTCATCACCAAGTTCATATTCACAGTCAGTCCCAACATCAATATCAACTATATATGACTCAGTGTGATGGATAATATTTGAGATGGACACATTAAGATCACACCCATCGACAACAAAGAAATCAAGCACCTTGAACTCCTTAGATAACAGAAATTTCAGTACCTTAATTCCTTCCTGATTTTCTACCAAATAGTACTTACCAGATGCACCAGTTACCAGCAGTTGCTTAACAGAAAGATATCTTAGTTTGGAAGTGAATTCACCACAAATGCCCTTATAAGAAAGTGAATGAACATCATAACGAAGCTAAGAGTGCAGACATCTTTTATTGTAGACTAGTTCAGGTGAAATGACCCAATTGCCACCATAATGGAATAACACATCAACTTCTTCAATCATCTTCAATTACTACATGCAAACAAAAAGAAAAGGGCAAACACAACGGGACCACATTAGCATTGAAAGCAAACAAACCAGTAAAATATTCATATATTTCGGGACCACCAACCCCACACAAACAAACATATAAAATCACAAAACATGTGAATAAACTAATCAGATTGTCACAATACCAAGAAATTGCACATGCATCTTCAAAACGATTAACACCACAAAAAATGCAAATAAACCAGTAAAAATACAAATAAACCAGTAAAAATGCAAATAAACGAGTAAAATACTTACCTTGACAAGAACACGACAACAAAATGACAGCTTCAACGCCAAATCTTTAAGCTTCAATCGGCGATGGACACTGCTCACCAGCCCTAGCTCATCGTTCAATTTGGGAATTTAGAAGAAAGAGAAATGAAAAATGGTAGAGGGGTGAAAATAACGAGGGGTTTGTTATTAAATGAAGGCATTAAGTAAAATTTGGGGGTGGGGTGAAAATAACGAGGGGTTTTTTATTAAATGAAGGTATTAAGTATAATTTGGGGGTGGGCCCGGGGTGTAGGGTAGGGAATTATAAGGATTTGAGTATTTTTAAATTACATGTGGCAAAGAAAATGCATGTGGTATTTACCAAAAGGAAAATGTAATTCCAGGTGGAATTAATTGTCCACCGTTAGTAAGTGGGGGTATTTGTGAGCCCCTTTTTGGACGGTAAGGACAGATTAGGGGCTAAGTTTTAACGAGGGGCTTTGGTATCCTATTTTGAATAGTAGATGGGCATTTTAGCCCTTTCCGCTTTTTAAATAGTCTACCCAAGTGC
>JASVEL010004878.1:0-46701 GCA_032618575.1 Nicotiana noctiflora
TGTCATGTGTGATTTTTTCTGTTTGTTGAGTTTGCTGAAGTTCTGTGATTTGAAGTGCCACTATCAAAGAATAGTTATTCCGTTCTATCCTGGGAGGAATTAATCTGTATACAAAGTAGGAGTGACATCTGTGGAGGACACGTTGCGGGAATAGAGGTTGAGATGATTCAGGCATGTGAAGAGGAGAGGCAAAGATTCTCCGGTCAAGAGGTGTGAGGGGATGTCCATGACGGGTCTGATGAAGGGAAAAGGTAGACCTAAGAAGTATTGAGGAGAGGTAATTAGGCGTGACATGTCGTTGCTTCAGCTTACCGAGGATATAACCTACGATAGAAAGGTGTTGAGATCGAGGGTTAGGGCTGTAAGTTGACTGGTAGTAGTGTGTTCCTCCTAGACTTACTAGTAGTACTATGATTATTTTTGTATTATCTTATCATGGTTCTTTATTATTACATGATGTGTCATTCGCGCTCATTATCATATTAAATTATTATTACCATTGTTTGCTACTTGGCTCCTTTATCTTATCTCCGTTGTTTCCTAAGCCGAGGGCCTGTAATGACAGAGTCTCTCTATCTTTATAAGGTAGAGGTAAGGCCTGCGTATACACTACCCTTCCTAGACCTCATTTATGAGATTATACTGGGTTTGTTGTTGTTGTTGTTGTATGTACCATCTCCATCTTCAAAAATAATTACTACTAAGGGTAGAATGAAAAAATATAATTGATTTTGTCTTAAACATCTAAAATAACAAATAATTTAAGATAATATTTTTTGAAATTACAATAGATAATTTTAGATGGAAGGAGTAGACACTACAAAAAATATCTACGAACTTTATCGCTAAACTTTCGTTAAATCGTCAGTAATTCGTCTCTAAATAAAAGTATGGACAATTTTTTCATTTCAACTACGGAATTTGTCCGTGAATAATTTTTGTTTAATAGTAGTGGGATAACAAGAACAAAGACAACCAACTTTATTTATTTTTCTCTACGAGACGCGAGTAAAGTAACAAAGTTGAGAAGCCCCACACTTTGATGCATGTGGGTTCTAATATACATTTTTCCCTTTATTTTATTACTCCTTTGATTTTCTGGTAGTGGTAAATTTCCATGATATTCTATTTAAAAATTAGAAAGAATAAACGGAATACACATCCAAGTACTATAACCACTCGTATTGTCGACGATCTTGTCATTTTATGGGCTGCCCAACAATTTGCTCTCGAGGGGGACTAAAATAACCATTTGTTGTGTAGTGGTATTGGGTTTGAAAATTTAAGTCCACGAGCATAATGTGTTTCTACTTTTGCAATTTCCGTACTTCTCCTTCCGTCTCAAATTATTTGTTATATTTTTTTTTACATAAGTTTTAAGAAATATTAATTAAAAGGTTTTCTTAATACTATTTTAATCTTATTATATCTTAAGATATAATTTATATTCATTAAATATTTATTCTATTTATGTATTATCTTTATCTTCAAGAGTAATTAAGGAAAAATAGAGAAAAAAACAATTAATTTTATTTAAAATTTTAAAATAATAAATAACTTAAGATATCTATTTTAAACATCACGACAGATATTCTAATTTTTAATAAGAGAGAATAAAGGGGAATACAAATCCAAGTACTATAATCACTCGTATTGTTGACGATCTTGTGATTATTTGGGGTACCCAACAGTTTGCTCGTAATTTGTTGTGCAGTGGTAGTGGGTTTGGAATTTTGAGTCCACGAGTATAACGTGCTTCTGCTTTTGCAATTTTCGTACTGTTCCTCTCTTCTCTCCTCTTCCCGTCTATGATACTTTTCGATGGTTTCGTCTCTTTTAGTATTTTAACTCATTATATATAGTTGGAATTTTTACCTTCTATAATAAATATTAATATTTTATTTATTTTAAATAAATACTATATTTAAAAAATTATATTCCATAATTACCTTTTGATTTTTATACCTAAATATTTATTTATGGTCACCTCCTACCCTTAAGCCATAAAATACGGTTTGTATTCTCTCATTCTTTCGGATTTTTCTCCATCATCTCTCTCTCAACCAGTTTTCTCCATGAATACAAAATCATGGATTCTCTCTCATCGGTTCCTCCGTCGATCGTTCTTCCTCCTGGAAAGCTTCTCCGCTACTACCACCACCACCATCACCGGCGAATCTCTGCTCTTTCTTCTCATGCCAAGTCAAAATCACCGTTTTCTCAATTTCGGATACCAGGAAGTTGTAATAGAATGAGGTCTATGGCTGTTTGTTGTAAATTATATAATATCTAAATCAGGATCGTTTCGTGTGGAAACCAATCCCTTCAACAATGGCGGGTTCATCTAGCTCATGGTCGCGAGCTTTGGTACAAATCTCTCCTTGCACTTTCTTAGCCATCGGAATTTCCATTGCCATTGGCGTTTAAGTGCTTGGTGCTGCTTGGTAATTCTTCATTTATCTCGTGTATTGCTCTCGCTAGAGTCAGAATCGCTTCCCTCTCGACGAGACGACATTAGGGTTGTTCTTGAACAAAGACGAAGGAGAGTTTGGTGCTGAGAAACTTGAACATGTTGTTACCTTTTTTTAAGTGTATTTCAATGTATCTCATTGTATTTTCATGTATTTTATTATATTTTTGTCTTTTTCTCATTGTATTTCAATGTATCTAGTCATATTCCATGTATTTCATTGTATTCATTGTCTCGATGTATTCCATGAATGTATTCATATATATTTTAAATTAATATAATTTATGTATTCATATGTATATATGTATTCAAATGTATCTGCAGTATGTATAATATATTTTTTGCGCTATAGATGTATCTCAAATTTTATTGGTTGAAAATTCAGCATATTTCACGTCAAATACAGATTATGGGTGATGAATTGAGTTAGTTGAGTTATATTATGAGTCTATTATGTTAATTGATTCACTTTTCATTCAAAAATAACTGAATAGACCATGAATTATGCTATTTATGTTACTGCATTTACATATACGTATCGTGAATACAGTCGACTACAAAAATTGTCTAGCTGTAATCCCCTGTTTCACTTCGAGTTTTGATATTGTATTCGTGAATACAATAGTTTAAATACATCACATATACTCTAAAAAACCTGAAAACATAGCTATAGGAAGTAATATGGTAAATAGTAACTATATAACTAGCTAATAACCACTAAACAATAGTAATTTGTGAATTTTTTTCAATTTTCACACATATGAGCTGGTGTAACTGTTAGAGTTATCTATTACTAATTGATAATAGGTTTTAGTCTTGTTATTGTGTTGGTTTTGAACCTATTCCTTTGATCTTATAACAGATTTATATGGCCGTAAAAAAAATAGACATATTAATATTTGTTATGAAATAATAAAAGAACAAGAACAATATTGCAGAGAAATAGAGAGAGGGAATTCTTTTATTATTTCATAACACATTATCAGCACGAGTCTCTAATTATTTATTAAAATTTAGTCTATATTAATACTCGTCTTTGAGAGCTTGATGGTACCACCCGCGGCTGAAATCAAGATAAACTAAATCTGGTGTGTTGGATATTATATCGGAAAATTGTTTGCCAATGCAACAATATGAATAAGAGGCTTAATCATGTAAGCTGGCCACTGTAGCCTCCCCAATGAGATATATTAAAGGTAGTAGATATGTACGTTTTTCACCTGCAAAAGTGAAAAGACAAGGAAGTTCCAAGCTTCGGGAGTAAATTCTTATTTCAAGGTAAGTATTTTATCTTATTTTTTTTCTTTTAAATTCTTGACATTCTATAATTTGATTTTATATACAAGCAAAGGCGACAAAGTTTGATTATAACTCTAATGGAGTTTGAAATAAATTATAGCCACCCAAAGTGGTAAAGTTGCTATGCCTTGCCATGATTAAATTCATGTACAATTGTGGGCAAAGAATTGAAAACCCGTCCCATTGAATGTGCTCCATTCTCATTCCCTTTAGAGAAGTGATAGCAATATATGATAAGTCTGAAAGAAGACAAAATTATTACCGTGAAGGTATCAATGGATGTGGACGTGGCAATAAAAGAAATTATAATCGTCACCATTGTGATAATGAGAATAATAAGGATTCTCAAAATAATCCTTCACTCTGTGAAGGTAATATTTGTCATCGATTTGACGTGAGATTTTATATAGCACATATAGATGATTATGGTCCATTCATGATGGGAATGTGACAACATCTGATTTATGAAGACATATTCATTCTTGAAAGAATATGAACATGCTATTGGTGTTGAATATAACACACTCACCTCTAAAAGGAGGTTTGAGATGATAAAGAAAATAATATCATTACTATGGCATGAATGACCATTGTCCACGTACCTATTGTACGCCAAAATATTTTAGCATTATGATTATTACAAGACAATGGTAATGCAAGAAACAGATCTTGCATATAATTTTGACCATACACATAATGGTATAAGTTTCTCTTTAAAAGAGATATTCACCATATGGGTGTTGATGATTATGTGGTACTACAAATTAATTGAGAGCTCTGGAAGAGCCAATTACCACTATTTTGGAGAAACACAATTAATACCAATAAGGTATTGTGTTGTAGTACGTCTCAAAGAAACTTATTCAGTTTCCAAAGTATACGCGAAAGCGGTTGATTATATTGCGACTATAAATAAAGGAAAGATTTAATATCTTCTATTACTACAACTTGTAGCAGGGTAATATGTATGTGAAAAGCTACCCATTTTATTCTCCAATTTGTACTACATAAACAAAGAATACCACAATGAAGTGGATATTGATATAAAAACCCATATCATAATAAACTTGGAGTTTATTCATAATTGCACACATCATGGTGTAAATCTGAAGTTTATCAATATTGATAATTTATCCAGTTGGCATAATTGGTTTTGCCATATCAATTCAAGTATGATGTGCAAAAATAAAAGAGAATTCACATGGGTAAATATTAAAGAACTAGAAAGTTCTTTACGTATTCTCTTACACATTGCTTGTTCTCATTAATTAATTGACCAACTAAAATTGGGATTGAATCCCATGAATGCTGGAAATATCAAAGGTGAATATGGGCCCATTCACCCGCCATGTATACCACATAAAATACATCTATGAGATGATTACATGTGCAATTATTATTAACCCACAACCTGGCCGGTGTGTGCGAGGTAACGTGCTCAATAATTTGATTTAGAGCATAATTTCCAGATTTTCTATTCAAGAAGTTCATCTTGATAAGTTGGTCTACATCACAGCTGGTTTAGCAAAATGATTTATCGAGTGCCTCCACTTAATAGCTAAATTATTGCTTATGAGAACAAAGTTATCTATATCAGTTTGATATATGTTAAATACGAAAGTATATTACATTCTCCCCTCACAAGTGGTTCAGGGTCAGGAACCAAATAATTCCATCTTATTATTGTTGATGTGCAGTGTATATTTTGATTAACACCATAACGCACAAAGATGAGTTCTCAAAGTTGAGGAAACAAGTTAATTTTTCTAACATGAGGGGGAGACAAGATACAACAGTTGAGAAAAGTTACATGGAATAAATTATCATTTATCCATCGAGATCATCGAATAAAATAATATGAACTTGAAGTTCATAAAAAGATAATTCATGTACAATTTATTGCAAAGCATGTCAGACGCATTTGCTGACCCAAAGAAAGTAACTATATTCTCACTGCAAATGCTCATATTATAATAAGTCCTAGAAGGACAAAGTATATGATAAGCTTAAAGCGTATAGACAAATCGGTTTCAAATAAACTTCTTGATAAAGAAGGTGAGCAAATGATCAAAATGATCATAATAAAGGAGGTATAATAAAGGAGACAAGTGATCTAGAAGATCACATGACATAACACTTCGTAATATCTCACGAGAGATTCATGTACCTGAATATATGAATGAAGAGATCTCTATGTTATGTCATTATGAAAATATATTGAAACTGATATAAAATAACGAAAACGGGGAACCAAGTCCCATAATACAATAACTCCCATAGACCAAGGGTCAAGAGTCACGAGCCTCTAAAGAACATAAGTGTATAAAGGTTTACAAAATACCAAGTGCGGAAAGGAATGTCAATACAAAATCAAAAGACAGTAGGAAGGAATATCGGGTCCTGCGGACTCTGCAGCTACCTCGAATATCCACAAACGCCGCCTCGCACAGCTACTGGATCACTGCTGAGAGGTACCTGGATCTGCACACAAGGTGCAGGGAGTAAAATGAGTACTGCCAGACTCAGTGGTAATAAACAAGGGTAAGACAGCGCAGATAAGAAATCCGCAATAAAGCACTATGCAAAGCTATAATCGGCTACCCTGTCATAGAATCAATCTTCACTGTACCTGTACCAACAAATACCAATAAATAGCATAACAGCTAGCAGATGTAGCTAAATGCAATGCAATGCATGATATGACCGCTACGGCGTGTAGCCCGACTCCAATTTTGGGTACCCGTGCTCACTGTGGGGGTTCAGACTCCGGAGGGGCTCCTACAGCCCAAGCACATCTCATAGAGATATCCCTGTGGCGCGCAGTCCGATCCAACATATACCTCGCTGCGGCGTGCAGCCCGATCCTCTACTAGTCAGCTAATATGCAGATACAGCCTCACAGGCTCAAAAGTAGTTTTTGAAAACTCTTTTATCATTTTTCAGTTGGAAAACAGTAATATCAAGTTCCAGAGATTGGAATTAGCATAATAACAAAAATAGTTGCGGACTAGTAGTAAACTAGCATGTCTATGTGATAAGACAATGATAACGATCCTCGCGGGATCCAATAACCGGCTCACGGCCCACATGTATACTCAACCGCCCAAGAAGGGGGTTCCTCGGCTCAAGAGTGGCCATTATCACAATATATATATATGCAACCATCCGAGAAGGAGGTTCGACGGCTCGAGAATAGCCAATAATACAGTATCAACAGGTCGGACTAGTATATAGTCTCCAGTTCATGATCGACCCCGCACTCTCAAAAGTGTGCGTGTCTCGCCGCTATACAGCGTTACAAAGTGATATACCGGGGTTTCGAACCCGCTGGTCATCACCCACATCTATTACTCACCTCAATACAGCGCGACGACTATTCCGCAATGCCCTTGCCACGAGAATCAAGCTCCGCACGCGTAGAATCTGATCAAATACAGTAAAAATACAACAATTTAGGCCAATGGGACGACACCCAATCAATACAACTCAATTTACATCAAAATTCCCAAAGTTGTCAAAACCCGAGCCCCGGGCCCACATTCCGAAAATTTACGAAATTCACATTTCTGGAACCCTCGTCTCAATACGAGTCTAAGCATATCAATTTTACCAATTACACACGGATTCAAGCCTAAATTTCTTAAAACATTCCAAATTACACATTCAATCAAAAACCCGACAAAACGACGTCCGAATGACCTGAAATTTTGCAGGCATATCCAAAATCACCTAACGAAGCTACTGCCACTGTCGGAATTCCATTCCGACCCCCGGATCAAAATCTCACCTACCGTTCGGATTTCGCCAAAATTCAACCTTAGCCAATTCAAGCCTATTTCTACACCGGGCCTCCAAATTCAATTCCGATTGTTCTCCTAAGTCATAAATGATCCCCCGGAACTAGTCGAATCATCAAAATCCGGTTCCGAGCACTCTAACTCAATAGTCAACTCTTGGTTGACTTTTCATATTCAAGCTTTCTTCAAACATGCTATTTGTTTCATTTTCAATCCAAATCACTCCTAATTCACCCGATATACTCTAATACTGTTTTAAAAGCATAATATATGTAAATGCAAGGTAACGGGGTGATAATTCCCGTAACGACGGGCCGGGTCGTTACATTCTCCCCAACTTAAACAAACGCTCGTCCGCGAGCGGGTTAAGAAACATACCTGGAGCATCAAATAAGTGTGGATATCTGCTCCGCATTTCCTGCTCGGTCTCCCAAGTTGCTTCCTCCACAGGACGACCTCTCCACTGCACTTTCACCGAAGCTATGTCCTTGGATCTCAGCTTACGAACCTGTCGACCCAAAATGGCTACTGGTTCCACATCATAAGTCAAATCCTCATCTAGCTGTATCGTGCTGAAGTCTAACACATGAGACGGGTCTCCGACATATTTCCGGAGCATAGATACATGGAACACCGGGTGAACTCCCGACAAACTGGGTGGCAAAGCAAGCATATAAGCCACCTCCCCAACTTTCCTAAGCACCTCAAAAGGTCCAATAAACCTCGGGCTCAACTTCCCTTTCTTTCCAAACCTCATAACACCCTTCATAGGCGAAACTTTCAGCAACACCTTCTCACCTACTGAATAAGACACATCTCGGACCTTCCGGTCTGCATAACTCTTCTGACGCGACTGAGCTGTGCGAAGTCTCTCCTGAATCACCTTCACCTTATCTAAGGCATCTTGGACTAACTCTGTCCCTAACAACCTAGCCTCGCCGGGCTCGAACCAACCAACTGGAGACCTACACCGCCTCCCATATAAAGCTTCATACGGTGCCATCTGAATGCTGGACCGATAGCTATTATTGTAAGCAAACTCCGCCAAAGGCAAATAATCAGCCCATGAACCACCAAAATCAACGACACAAGCACGCAACATGTCCTCCAATATCTGAATAGTACGCTCAGACTGCCCATCCGTCTGTGGATGAAATGCTGTGCTCAACTCTACCTGTGACCCCAACTCTCGCTGAAATGTCCTCCAGAACTGAGATGTGAACTGGGTACCTCTGTCCGATATAATGGAAATAGGAACTCCATGCAATCTCACTATCTCACGGATGAATATCTCTGCCAACCGCTCTGAGGTATAGGTAGTACACACTGGGATGAAATGAGCTGACTTAGTCAGTCTATCCACAATCACCCAAACTGAATCAAACTTCCTCGCCGTCCGAGGGAGTCCACTAACAAAGTCCATAGTTATTCTTTCCCACTTCCACTCCGGAATATCAATACGCTGGAATACACCACCAGGTCTCTGATGCTCATACTTGACCTGCTGACAGTTTAGACACCGAGCCACATGGCTCACAATATCTTTCTTCATCTTTCTCCACTAGTAATGCTGCTTCAAATCCTGATACATCTTCGCGGCTCCTGGATGAATAGAATACCGCGAGCTATGGGCTTCCTCCAATATCAATTCACGAAGGCCGTCAACATTGGGCACGCATATCCGGCCCTGCATCCGCAACACACCATCACTATCAATAGTAACATCCCTAGCATCATCATGCTGAACTCTGTCCTTAAGGACAAGTAAGTGTGGATCATCATACTGTCGCTCTCGAATACGATCATATAAAGAAGAACGAGCTACTACATAAGCCATCACCCGACTGGGCTCAGAAATATCCAGCCTTACCATCTGGTTAGCTAACGCCTGAACATCAACTGCTAGGGTCTCTCCCCAACTGGAATATACGCCAAACTACCCATACTAATAGCCTTCCGGCTCAATGCATCAGCCACTACATTGGCTTTCCCGGGATGATACAAGATAGTAATATCATAGTCTTTAAGCAATTCAAGCCATCTCCGCTGCCTCAAATTTAGATCTTTCTGCTTAAACAAATGCTGAAGGCTACGGTGGTCTGTATATACATCACAAGATACACCATATAGATAATGCCTCCAAATCTTCAAGGCATGAACAATAGCAACTAACTCCAAATCGTGAACAGGGTAGTTTTTCTCGTGGGGCTTTAACTGACGAGAAGCATAAGCAATGACCCTACCCTCCTGCATCAACACACAACCAATTCCCACTCTCGAGGCATCACAATAAACGGTATATGAACCTGAAGCTGATGGCAATACTAACACTGGAGCTGTGGTCAAAGCTGTCTTGAGCTTCTGAAAGCTCTCCTCGCACTCATCCGACCACACGAATGGTGCACCCTTCTGGGTCAATTTAGTCAATGAAGAAGCAATGGATGAAAATCCTTGAACAAACCGACGATAATACCCCGCCAAGCCAAGAAAACTCATGATCTCTGTAGCTGAGGACGGTCTAGGCCAACTCTGCACCGCCTCTATCTTTTTCTGATCAACCTGAATACCATCACGAGACACCACATGTCCCAGAAATGCTACGGACTCGAGCCAAAACTCGCACTTAGAGAATTTAGCATATAGCTTCTCCTCTCTCAATCTCTGCAACACCATACTCAAACGCTGAGCATGCTCCTCCCGACTACGGGAGTAGACTAGAATGTCATCAATGAACACAATCACAAATGAATCTAAATAGGGCCTGAACACACTGTTCATCAAATGCATAAATGCTGCTGGGGCGTTGGTCAGCCCAAACGACATCACAAGGAACTCATAATGACCATATCGGGTCCTGAATGCAGTCTTCATAATATCTGAGTCTCTGATCTTCAACTGATGATAGCTCGAACGAAGATCGATCTTAGAAAACACCCTCGCACCCTGTAACTGATCAAACAAATCATCTATGCGCGGTAGAGGGTACTTTTTCTTCATTGTCACTTTGTTCAATTGCCTATAATCAATACACATTCGCATGGAACCATCTTTCTTTTTAACAAATAATACCGGCGCACCCCACGGAGACACACTAGGACGGATGAAACCCTTATCCAGAAGTTCATGAAGCTGCTCTTTTAGTTCTTTCAACTCAGCTGGTGCCATCCGATAAGGAGGAATGGATATAGGCTGAGTGCCCGCACCAAGTCAATGCCAAAATCAATATCCCTGTCCGGCGGCATGCCCGGCAGGTCTGAAGGGAATACATCCGGGAAATCCCTCACAACAGGTACAGAATCAATGCTAGGAGACTCAGCTCCCATATCTCTCACAAAAGCTAAGTACGATAAACACCCTTTTTCAACCATTTTCTGAGCCTTTAAGAACGAAATAACACGGCTAGGGACGAAATCGGTCGAACCCCGCCACTCAATCCGAGAAATACCAAGAATGGCCAACATAACTGTCTTAGCATGACAATCCAATATAGCATGGTACGGAGACAACAAGTCCATACCCAATATAACATCAAAGTCCACCATGCCCAACAATAACAACCGCCCGGGTCTCCCGCACCCCCATCGATATAACACGGATCTATAGTACATGATCCACAACAATCGTATCACCCACGGGGTTGAATACAGAACAAGTAAATCAAGAATACCACGAGTCGCACTCAAACGACGTGCAAAATAAGAGGACACGTAAGAATATGTGGACCCCGGATCAAATAGAACAGCGGCATCTGTGACAGACAGAAATGATACCCGTAATCACAGCATCGGAGGCAACCGCATCACGCCTGTCAGGAAGTGCACAGAACCGTGCCTGACCTCCACCAGATCTCTCCTCGCCCCCGGGGCGACCACGAGAAGACTGACCTCCACCTCTACTAGACTGAGATGGTGCTGAAGAGGAGGGCTGATCCCTCTGCTGAGTCCCGCCCCTACGTAGACGAGGGCAATGTCTCCTCATGTGGCCAAATTCACCACACTCAAGCCACGCGCCCAAGTTTAGCCCAAAAATCCACTCATTCCCTTGCCGCCCCTGTTCCACCGCTAACACCCGCCGAAACCCTCGTCGACGGGAAATGTCTCCATCACCAACGACCCCCAAAATTACAACGTTGGTCCACCTTGAACCCCTCTTTCCACCCCTTTACTTAGTTTCCTTCAAACACAAGCCCAGATCCTCGATTATTTAATTTTGTTTCGCTGAAACCCTAACTCCAGCGAATGACACTTCACCCAAATCAACCCAATTAACACCCCAGCAAAAATCCCTCATTACCGCTCACTTGTCTTTGCACGAAAACCCTTCGTGTTTCCGGGCAAAGAGGAGCAGGTGTGAGCATGTGAGTTTTTTCCTAAGCAAATTATTCCCAAAAATCCAAATAAAATGATTTTCTTTATTTTTACAATTAACTGGCGACGTAGCTCCTCGCGACGAGACTGAGGTACATATTTCTCTAGAAAGAGAGTAGAGAACTGCTGCCATGTGAGAGGTGCTGCTCTTGCGTGCCTACGCCTCTCAAACTCCTCCCACCAATCAAATGCGGGACCAGTGAACTGAAATGTAGTAAATGAAACTCCGCTGGACTCAAGAATACCAGCCATACGCAGCATCTTCTGACACTTATCCAAGAAACCCTGGGCATCCTCGCCCTCAACGCCACTGAAATGGGGTGGCTGAAGTCTACTAAATCTCTCAAGACGACGCTGCTCGTCCTCGGGCATAACCTGAACCATATGCTCTGGAGCTGGAGCTGGTGCAGCTGGAGGAATAACCGGTGCAACCACCTGAGCGGGGACCGCCTCTAACTCGTTCCACTACACATAAGGCACTTTACATTTCAGCTAAGAGGCAGTGAACATATTTCTTACACCCATAGCTAGGGCTACATATCAAATCACAATAAAGATCAATACCGATCGTATGAACTTTGTAATACCGGCTCGCGAAATTAGTACCTTGGTGCTCAATCCATAGACAAGGATCTGGCCTTAAGTCCTCCCGACTGGCCCAACATGAATTCACGGAGATTATATCTCGCCCCTCGATCGGGGAAATCACAAGCCATAAGGCAATCATATTACTGGGCGATCGAAGCGTACTCAGACGTGCGGAAGGAGTTTCAAAAATTATATCTCAAGCTGCATCAAGTACGCACGATAAGAATTCCAAGAAATGTGAAGTGTTTTCTAAAGGTTCGCAGCCTCCCGAGGATAAGTACGAGCGTCCCCGTACCGATCCACAAGACTCTACTAACCGGCTCAAGACTCATGAGGCCTAGTAAACCTAGGCTCTGATACCAACTTGTCACGACCCCAAATCCGGTCGTGATGGCGCCCAGCGCATTGCTAAGCCAGCCTGACCAATCAATATAAATAACGAAAACAGGGAACCAAGTCCCATAATACCTCAAATCCCATAGACCAAGGGTCAAGAGTCATGAGCCTCTACTGAACATGAATGTGTAAAGGTTTACAAAATACCAAGTGCGGAAAGAAATGTCAATACAAAATCAAAAGACAATAGGAAGGAATATCGGGTCCTGCGGACTCTGCAGCTACCTCGAATATCCACAAACGTCGCCTCGCACAGCTACTGGATCACTGCTGAGAGGTACCTGGATCTGCACACAAGGTGCAGGGAGTAAAATGAGTACTGCCAGACTCAGTGGTAATAAACAAGGGTAAGACAGCGCAGATAAGAAATCCGCAATAAAGCACTATGTAAAGATGTAATCAAATACCCTGTCACAGAATCAATATCGACTGTACCTGTACCAACAAGTACCAGCAACACAGTATAACAACTAGCGTATGTAGCTAAATGCAATGCAATGCATGATATGACCGCTACGGCGCGTAGCCCGATCCAATTTGGGTACCCGTGCTCACTGTGGGGGTTCAGACTCCGGAGGGGCTCCTACAGCCCAAGCACATCTCATAGAGATATCCCTGCGGCGTGCAGTCCGATCCAACATATATCTCGCTGCGGCGCGCAGCCCGATCCACTACTAGTCAGCTAATATGCAGATACAGCCTCGCAGGCTCAAAAGTAGTTTTTGAAAACTCTTTATCATTTTTCAGTTGGAAAACAGTAATATCAAGTTCCAGAGATTGGAATTAGCATAATAACAAAAATAGCTACGGACTAGTAGTAAACTAGCATGTCTATGTGATAAGACAATGATAACGATCCTCGCGGGATCCAATAACTGGCTCACGGCCCACATGTATACTCAACCGCCCAAGAAGGGGGTTCCTCGGCTCAAGAGTGGCCATCATTACAGTATATATATATGCAACCATCCGAGAAGGAGGTTCGACGGCTCTAGAATAGCCAATAATACGGTATCAACAGGTTGGACTAATATGTAGTCTCCAGTTCATGATCGACCCCGCACTCTCAAGAGTGTGCGTGTCTCGCCGCTATACAGCGTCACAAAGTGGTATACCGGGGTTTCGAACCCGCCGGTCATCACCCACATCTATTACTCACCTCAATACAGCGCGACGACTATTCCGCAATGCCCTTGCCACGAGAATCAAGCTCCGTACGCGTAGAATCTGATCAAATACAGTAAAAATATAACAATTTAGGCCAATGGGACGACACCCAATCAATACAACTCAATTTACATCAAAATTCCCAAAGTTGTCAAAACCCGAGCCCCGGGCCCACATTCCGAAAATTTACGAAATTCACATTTCCGGAACCCTCGTCTCAATACGAGTCTAAGCATATCAATTTTACCAATTACACACGGATTCAAGCCTAAATTTCTTAAAACATTCCAAATTACACATTCAATCAAAAACCCGACCAAACGACGTCCGAATGACCCGAAATTTTGCAGGCATATCCAAAATCACCTAACGAAGCTACTGCCACTGTCGGAATCCCATTCCGACCCCCGGATCAAAATCTCACCTACCGTTCGGATTTCGCCAAAATTCAACCTTAGCCAATTCAAGCTTAAAACTACACCGGACCTCCAAATTCAATTCCGATTGTTCTCCTAAGTCATAAATGATCCCCCGGAACTAGTCGAATCATCGGAATCCGGTTCCGAGCACTCTAACTCAATAGTCAACTCTTGGTTGACTTTTCATATTCAAGCTTTCTTCAAACATGCTATTTGTTTCATTTTCAATCCAAATCACTCCTAATTCACCCGATATACTCCAATACTGTTTTAAAAGCATAATATATGTAAATGCAAGGTAACGGGGTGATAATTCCCGTAACGACGGGCCGGGTCGTTACAAGAGATCTCTATGTTATGCCATTATGAAAATATATTGAAACTGATATAAAATCTTTGTCGACGTCAACCTTCAAGAAGCTAGTGTACAAGATTGGGATATGAAGGCTTAATGATGTGAATTGATGCTCTCATCAGGGGGAGTTAATGCGCGTTGCACTCTTTTTCCCTTACAAGGTTTTGTCCCACTGGGTTTTCCTTGCGAGGTTTTTAACGAAGCAACCAAAAGGCGTATTATTAGATATGTGTACTCTTTTTCCTTTTCTAGATTTTTTTCCCATTGGGTTTTATTTTAGTTAAGGTTTTAATGAGGCACATTACTTATTGAGTAGACATTCAAGGGGGAGTGTTAAGAATAGAATTCTATTTGGAGTGAATGTCTATCTTGTGGAGAGTTTTAGTTTGTGACTAAGTCATATTTCTCCTATAAATAGAGGGGTCTTACCCCATTGTAAATCATCCCAAAAATTCAATAAGAATTCTCTCTCTCTTTCTCTGCAATATTGTTCTTGTTCTTCTATTATTTCATAACAATATTAGTATTATTACTATTATTTATAATATATTTAACTTATTTTTCGCTATTATTTTTATTTGGTATGAGGATGACCCTATTTTGTTAGTAACGAGGATTCATGTATATAGTCAACCTTATATTGTTTGAGATTGAGGCATAATTATTATTGTAAGTATATATTTCTATATATCTCGTCCTCAAAGAATCCCTACAAGCTAAGAACTTTTATTTCGTAATCGTTGAAGTTCTATTAGGTCAATTGACCATCTCCCAATACCAAAATTAGTCAATGGTTGGACTGATACTTGACGCTACTATTTTTTTTTTATAATCGTAGTTTTCGAATATCGTTTTGCGAATCTGACTAGCTATATCCCACTGTGTCTTGTTATTTTAAGGCGGATGCCCCACGATTTAGTTTCACGGGACCCTGGAGACGCGGCTGGTTTGTAATGCTTCCAGTGTCCATGCGAGTGCTCGAACTGACGTCCTTGGGGACGTTGTCCTCAAGGCTAGTACCAGTTGAGCTACCCCTCAGGTAGGGCTGTACAAAGAAAACCGATAAACCGTATCAAACCGGTAATCCGAGTCAAACCGGAAAAAAAAATCCGATCATGGGTTGGTTTGACTTGGTTTGGTGTTGGAAAAAATAACCCGATCATAATTAGTTTGGTTTGGTTTTAACTAAAAAAAGTCAAACCGAAACCAAACCAACCCGATATTACATTTATTCAATTTTTACAAATCTTTTGTACATATAAATATTTATTTTTAATACAATTCATAAATATTCCTTAAACTTTTTCACAATTTTATCTTTAAACATATTGTTTCAAGTTTGGAATGAACATTCTTGAATGGTTCAATAAATTTTATAGTTCGTAAAAGTAGTAATTCAAATAAACTTCACATCAATACTAATACTAACTAAGAAAATTCAATTCAACACTAGAAATGACAATAGTGTGGATATCTATTTTTTAATTTTGCATTGTTTATATTGAAAATGCATAACTTTTTTTATTTTTTTCTTTAGTACTTAGTTGTGTAACTAATATACTTATAATTGTACTTATTTAAGCATGACTTATATAGTTATTTTAGATTATGTTAATATTTATTATGGCTTGTTACTTAGTAATATTTTCTTTATGGATTTTAATAGTTTTGCTATTGAATATTATAGTACAATGTTATGACGCATCTCATATTATTGTATTATTTTAATATATTATATAGTTGTATCCTTGTAGGATTAGAGAAGTATGTGGAGCACAAGTTATATATTTATGCTATGAAGACTTATCGGAAAAATAAACCGAAAACCCGAAAAAATCCGAGATTGGAAAACCCCAATTTCGTTGGTTTGGTTTAGTTTTTAGATTTCAAAATCCGACACTATTGATTTGGTTTGGTAATTGAAAAATCCGAACCAAAACCCGAATAATGTACATCCCTACCCGTTCTTGACGCTAGTATTAAAATTTAAAGAAACAATAAAGACTGAGAGAATTTTTTCCAATTAAATTTTGGATAGATTTTTTATGTGCCACGTTAACTAGTAGTACTATTTGATGAAATAATCTATTGTACCTTTCTTTGTCTCATTTGCAAACTCTTATTCATGCCACAAGGCTTACCTAACACAAAACCTGATGCAGTATATCATAGTGCTACCAAACACCCAGCAATATCGATTCTGCATCGTCCATAGTAACAACCATTAATCTCTTTTATTGTGGTTTTCCTTGTTTTTTTAAAGGGAATCGATGTACCCAAAACCATTAGACTTCCAGAAATGAGGAGTCTGGTAGCTATTAAAATTATTCTCGAAAAACGAGTCATATGATCTTCATAATCGCTTCTTATTTAGGGGTTATTATATATTTTATTTATACGGGATAGTTGTTGTTGTTATTATATATTTAATCTATAAGTAAGTTATGCACATATTAGAAACGCATGAATTATTTATAAAAAATTAATATGTGATAACCAATAGTAAAGGGATTGATATGCGGAATAATGCAGGTATATGTTATTATGCGATAATTAATAGCTAAGAGAACTTTATACATGGATTAATTATTTTAAAGAGACATTTTTATCTTTAAATAGCTTAACTCTAGTATTGCTAATACACAGATTTTTATTCCTTATTCTACCCGCATAAAATAATAATAGACTTGAACGATTTAATACGAATATTTTATTACCGTCAACTAAATATAGTATTGTCCTATGCAAGAATTTAGAGATTAATTATTCATATTCCAAACAAACGGCTCATTAGAGCAGTCATAATGTGTTATACTCCCACCGGTTCACAATAAATGACCAGATTTCTTTTAGCACGTCCATTAAGAAAATGCTAAATCCTATACAAAACACCTAGTATGACTAAACTACCCTTATATTGGTCACATAGTTATAGTTAGAAGTGAGAAAACTTTTTAGGGATATGCACATAAGGGTAAAAGAGTAAAAATAAATTAAATTTTTTCTTGATTACCTAATTGGACACTTATTTTAAACCAAAATAAAATGGTAAACTGGTCACTTATTGTGAACCGGAGAGAGTAACACTTATATGAAATTTTGTTTGTTTTTTTTTCGAAAAATTTTTGCTTTTATTTCATAAAAAAAACTGGCTTTACATTCCTAGATTAATGCTGACCATTAATCTCCAAAATCTGTACTACAAAAAAAACTATACACTACAGATCTTAATTACACAATACTATATTTCAATTATGCTCACCATTTGCTCTTCTTCCTGCCTTGTATGTGTATATGCATTGCAATTTCTTTGCACATGTCATCTATGTTGTATCTTCCTTTGTTGAATCTCATCGAGTTCCTTCACACCAGATGTAGTAAATCACCATTGCAAATAATGCTGTGATCATTTTTTCCATGCAATATTTCCTCTTTGCCATGTTGCATATCCATTGCAATTTATGATTCCAGCTACCTATCTGTCTTGCATTGCCAGTCCAAATCAAAACTCTTTCCCATAGTTTGCTTGTAAACCAAATTATAGATGCTCAAATATTTTTACACTCCGTGTACAAAATACATAGTCTAGCCGGAGTTTAATTCCAAACTTGGCAAGTTTATCCACAGTTGCTATCCTTTGATGGATAGTCAGCCATAGATGGAACTTAAACCTAAGATGGATCTTTGCATGTAGATGAATACTCTTTCAGTCTACTTTGGGGAATTGTGGCTGTAGCTGGACAAAGCTTTGTGTATCTGAAATTTTCCTTGCTTCACAAAACTATCCAGTGTGTTAATAAGACTGTTCTGAACTAACTTCAACTTCTTCATTTCATCCTTTGCCTCTATGAACTTCCTTACCACCCAAGCTGCATTTTTAGGTGTACCTACCTCCTCAATAGGTCTATTTTTTATATAGTAAATGTGAGCCCATTTAATCTACAAAGTATCCTTTTTCATAGTTAATACCCAAAGGTGTTTTAATAGCGCTGCTTTGTTCTATATCTTCATGTTAATCACATTCAAACCACCAGTAGCTTTAAGTTGACATATTATATCCCAAGCTATCAGTGCTTCCCTAGAGTATGTTGAGCCAGTCCACAAGAAGGTCCTGCATATAGTCTCTATCATCTTCATGATTTTCTTTGGCAATAAGTAGATTTGAGCCCAATACGTTTGTATTCCAAATAACACTGATTTTATGAGTTAGACTCTCCATGAGTATGAAAGCATCCCAGCTAACCAGCATCTAACTCTCTCTGTAATCTTCTCAATCAGAGGCAAACATTGATAAAAGTTCAGTTTTCTTGCTGACATTGGAACTCCCAGATATTTAAATGGTATACTACCCTTTTTATATCCAGTATATTCAATAAGTTATTCCTTTATATGTTGTGCAACTCCAGAAATAAAAATAGAACTCTTTCTGCACTTGCCTACAATCTTGATGCATTTGAAGACCTCTTAAAGGTCTCATGTATTATAGTAACTGATTGTATGTCACCCCTACAAAACATTAACAAATCGTCAGCAAAATAAATATGTGTCACTCCCAGCTTCTTGCACTTGGGATGAAATTTGAACTCCTTCTGCATAGTTAGTTGGTTCATCTCCCTTTGCAGGTACTCCATTGCAATCACAAAGAGGTAAGGAGACATTGGATATCCTTGTCTTATACCTCTCGTAGCCAAGAAAGATCTAGTCAATCCTCCATTTAGCACAAGTAAATAGGACACTGTTGTCACACACTCCATTATCCATACTATGAATTTCTGAGGGAAGCCAAGATCTGTGAGCATACATCTAAGAAACTACCAGTCCAATGAATTATATGCCTTCCTTTAATCAACCTTAAGTCAAAATCTTGGAGATAAGCCTTTCCTGTTATAGGCATTGAACAGTTCATGGCTAAACAGTATAGTGTCTACTATGTTTCTTCCTTCTGTGAATGCAGACTGTGATTTCCTAATGATACCTTTAATTACCTTCTTGATCCTTTTACTTAAAATCTTGGCAATGACTTTGTATACAATAGTACAACTAGCAATAGGTTTGTAATCTTTGACAGTTGTAGGGGCAGAAACCTTTGGTATCAAAGTGATAGTTGTGCAATTCCATGCTTGCTTCATCGTACTTATTTGAAAAAAACATTACAGCATCATATACATACTATCTCACTTCCTCCCAATGCCTTTTAATGGACTCTACTGGGAATCCATCAACTCTAGGGGCTTTATCTTTTGGCATGTCTTTCACTGCTTTATCAACCTCTTAACATGTCACTTCTTTTATTAGCTCATGTTGATGTTCCAATGACAAGCACACTCATTCTTTGATGAACTTTGTATTAAGGCATGGTTTTATCCTAGTGTCAGTTCTCATAAGTTGCTTAAAGAAGGTAATGAATTTATTTTCTACTGCTTGAGGTTCTGTGACTCTAGCTCCCACATCATTATATACAACAGTAATGGAATTTTTACTTGCTTTGATCTTGAGTTGTGCATAGAAATATTTGGAGTTTGAGTCACCATAGTCAATCCATCTCACTCTTGCCTTCTGTTTTAGAATTCTTTCTTCTATTATACTCCATTTCTCTAGCTCTTGCAAGATCTTCTTTTCCTTCTCAATTAGATCATGATTAAAGGGATTAAGTTTCAAGTAGATATGAGTATGTTCTAGCTGCTATCTTATTTGATTCAATCTTTTCTCATAGCTTGTCATCTCTTTGTTTAATCCTTTTGCCTCAAATTTTAGTTTTTGTAACTTCTGCCAAATGCTATCCATATGGTCATTTCCCAACTTCTACTTCCAAATTGTCTTCATCATAGGTTGGAACTCCTTGTGTTCCATTGTTAGCAGGTACAACTTGAATGTCTTGGGACATATATTCTTCCTTTTACATATTTGGACTACTATAGGAGAATGGTCCGACACCCCGGGTTCTAGGCAATCAACTTCCACATGCCCATAATCCTTGATCCATTCAAAGTTTGCAAATGCCAATCTATTTTACTGTATATCCTGTCATCTGCTTGCTGCTTATTGCATCAAGTATCAAAACAACCCTTTGTCTTCTATGGAGTCAGTTCATAGAGTCAATACAATCCTTGAATTCTCTCACGTCAATCATAGTGACCGGTTGTCCTAACCTATCATCAGTAGTTAGAACATTTTTGAAGTCACCACTTATGAGCTAGGGAATTTGAATCTGTCCCCCTACCAATTGCAAATCATACCATAGACTTTCACTATCCTATAGCTTGTTCCTAGTATACACTACTGTTAACCTAATCTGGTATCCAATCACTGACTCACTCACTTTGCAATGAATGAATTGTTCATGAACTTAAACAATGTTGATTGAAATATTGGTCTTCTATAGTACCCAAATTCTACCATTCTCAGCCTTTGTATAATTGTAACAGTACCCTATGTGAGCACGTGATTTTTGCCTTACTTAAGAAGTACTCCCAGAAAAATCTCTATCTTATTCTTTTGCAGAAAGTTTTTCAATTATTTCTACTTATGGGGCTTGTTCAGCCCTCTTATCCAGGTGATTATGATCATGGTGGGTGTTGTCTAGGGTATGGATTTAACTCCCCTCTCTATGTAGATGTTTGACCATAGTTCTCCAAAATTCTAAATCTATTTGCATTGCTGGCCTCAACAATTTGACCCTGCTGATCTAAAGAAGAATGCTGCCCTTTAGTGCTAACATCTGTGTGTATCCTCCATCTACTTTGATCAGTATCAACTCTAGCAGACTGTTTCTCTTTATCCACAACTATTAGAGGTTGAATTTCAGTCACTTCCACCTTCTTCCCTTCCTGTTCTGCTTGTTCCTTTAGCTTCCATTGCTGAACAATTCTCCTCTTTCTGCCTCTATTTCTTCTCTTAGGAACTTTAAATTCAACATCATTTTCCTGTTTATTTTGATTCCAGCATTCAAAAGCATCATGTCCAACATGCAAACAGTTATTGAAGAATTTTAGCTTCCATTCATATATAATTTCCTACTGTTTTATACCAAAAGGAGTCATGATTTCAATATTCTCAATCAATGGCTTTGTTATGTCCACTTTCACTAGCATTCTTGCATAAGAAATTTTGTTCAATTCAGCTGTGTATTTGTCTGTATACATAAGCATACCAACAACATTTGTAACTTAACTTAAAGCATCAACAGACCAATACCCAGCAGATAAACTAGGAAAGTGAATCTATAGATGAATAATAATGATACATTTAAGGTCAAAATGGAAATCTCTTTCCCAGTTCTGTAAAATTAATGGCTTGTTGTGGTATGTATATGGTCTTGCTTAAACAACTGTATCTCTATGCTCCATAGTTATGAATCAGAAAACATAATAGTCATCTTGGTGGTATAGAATTTGTGGCTTAGTAACAAAATCCCAAGCTGTTTTCACATAACTCACCATAGATTTCTCGTATGGAGTGTCACCCAGTACATAGCCAATTAAAGTAGTTTCCCAATAGTCCATCATCTCACTCACATCATCTTTCTCTATTTGAATGACTACTTTGCCATCCCTGTGACTTGGTGGATATATTCCAATCTCATCCCCAACGAAGTAGCAGTAATCCAAAGCATAGTTCATTGACTTCATTCAAAGCATAGTTCCATAGGTCACAAAACAAATACTAGTTTAACAAAACAAACAGTATTTCCAAAGCATAGTTCCAAAGGTAGTTGAGTCAACTCTTAAAATGTCTCGTTCTCTCCAAATCTTGAAAGTTCTAACCTTTAAACCTGGAGGAAGAAAAATATTAAGAATTTTGTAATACATCACATTCTTTTACAAGTACATTATTTAAGATGGAGAACTTACATAGCAACTAACAAACTCTAGCAAGCATCATCGGTGGAAGCTTCTTTGCCAAGATTAGTAAAATCTAATAAGAAAATATGTTGACAAGTCAAGCAATTAGTATATTATTTAACTATCTTAAGCAATACAATAAAATTAATTAAATCTTGAAGGCACACTAGAGTTTCTAACCAATTTAAGAGTTAATGAACTCCTAAATTGGTCAAGAATACGCCCTCCGGTACTAAATGCACTTTCAGATGCCACACTTGAAATAGGAATAGCAAGCACATCTCGAGCCATCTTAGCAAGAATAGGAAATCTAGGTGAGTTCACCTTCCACCAAGCCAAGATATCAAAGTCCGGTCTTTCTTTTTCAGAAACTTCTGCAAGATACTTTTCCAATTTTGTTTTAGAGTCTGCACCTCCACTTGAAGCTTTATGTTTCCTTATTTCATCTAAAAGTTCACCTAAATCAGGAGTTGAAAAGCTTGGAAAAGAGCTAGAAACTTCACCACCAGTATCTTTTGAAACTGACTTAGAGACATACTCATTAAATAACGAGCTCATATAAGTATGAACCTCTTTTTCAATAATTGTCCATTCATCTCCAAATATCTTCTTAAGTACAAAACTAACAGTACTAAACTTGTAGCGAGGATCCAAAACACAAGCAATGAAAATTATTTTGTTTCATTTTTGTTGGTTCACCCCAATACTTCTCAAATTTTTTCCACATACTTGATGCCATCTCACTCAAAAGTACATCTTCAGTTATTATTAATCGATTTAAGTAAACAGCAACTTGACCAATTTCAAGAAAATGGAAATTTGATGTTACATAAAGTGATCCGGACACCTTCAAAGTGAGATTATAAAATATTTCAAGAAATTGTGCAATTCTCTTCACATCATCCCAATCAGTTCTTGTAAGCAAACCTACAGGCTTTCCATCTGAAATAGCATCAAACATAAGATAACTTGACAAGCCGATATCATGATCAGAATATTCTTTAATTGCATGCTCATATTCAATAGCCCTGCTCAACATCAAATAGGTGGAATTCCACCTTGTAGGAACATCTAAGCATAAAGACTTCTTGACAATATTTTCACTTTCACAACATTTCTGAAACTTTCTCAACCTAGCAGGAGACTGTCTAATGCATCTGATTGCACATCTAATTTGTTAGACAACTTCTCCGCTGTCACATCATTTGAACTAGCATTGTCAACTGTGACAGTGAAAATCTTTTGCAAACTCCACTCACGCAAGTAATCAATAATACATCTTGCCATATCTTCACCTTTATGACTAGTAATTGGAGAAAATTAATAATTCTTTTATGCATAATCCATTCACTATCAATCCAATGGGCTGTGATGCACATATAGTTAATTTTTTGAATAGAAGTCCATGTATTAGTGGTAAGACTTACTCTTTGACTTGTTCCTTTAAGAAACATCATTAATTTACTATAGTACGGGAAGGAATATGAAAACAAGGTAGTGCCACTTTCATAAAATTGCTAAAGCCTTCAACAAAACTAAATGGATGTTCATCAACAATCACCATACGACACAAAGTCATCCTACACTCTTCTTGATCAAATTTTCTGGAATAAGATCACCTTTATTACCCCCGGTAATGCTTGATATTGTAATAATTTTTGACCTTTTTCAACTTTATAAGGATTCTTTGGACATTTATCGACATGAGTATTCATTTGTGTCGTAGTTTTGCTTTTTGTCGCAAAATATTCTTGTCCACAAAATCTACATACATATTTATTATTTCCTTTAGCATCAACTTTTTCTTCAAAAAAATCCCATGCCCGAGATCGTTTTTTCCTTTCTTTTGTAACTGCCAATTTAGTAGTTGCAGTAGTAGACTCGGAACCTCTACTTTCATCAACCATTCTATCAATTTCATCATTTTGAGCCATGTGAAGTGAATGAAGAATGTAACTTACAGTCTTAAATAGTTAAACGAGTTGAATGAAGCAAAGCTAGACGAAGTTAGCACTCCTCGCTCTTCAATCTGCATATCAAATAAAATAAAAAAGTTAATTGAAATTCAAGAAAAAAAGGCATTTATGATGAACTAAAAGAGTTGATTGGTTTCAGAATGTTAAAGAAAATTATATGCTCAGAAAAACAATGCAGAACTCAAGGCTATATGGACACAATTGGACAGGAGTCACATGCACAGTCTGGATTAACATGGTTACTAATGTGGGATCGAAGGTTTATTAGAAGATTCACAATAAACCCGATGCACTTAAAATATGTGAAGGCATGCGTCTTTGATTTATATGTGGAGCTCCCCATGATGCACTTAATCGTGCAAGCTGATGCACGATTTAGGAATATAAAAGTGATTGCTCTTCATTTTGAGCAAACCAAGAAGATAAAGGCAGTGAAAAACCTTGGAAATAGAGGCCAATGCAATTTTTTAAATATTAAATTCACAAATGATTCAGCCATGACATGGAATGCACACATTCTTCTGAGCAGTCACCAAAGTCCAATGCTGCTTTACATTTATTTAATATATGCATGTTACCTTAGAAATGAAAATTAATTTAATATACTGTACACATGCTATTAAATATACTCATGTTTAATATACGCATGATACCAAAGGCCAATAGCAAGATTTGTTTAATATATGCATGCTTCTGGGCAATCACCAAAGGCCATGTTACAATTATCGAGCATTTAAAAGAAGATATCGAGGGAAAGCTACGCATACAACATGTACACATGAAGGCTTTAATTTCAATTATTCTTAAGTACAAAACTAACGGACCACATTGATACAAACAAGATCTGTGAAATACAAATAAGACATCGTGAAGAACAAAATTCTAAAAATTGAAAGAACCGATTTGGAGAAAGAGAATTACCAGATTAGGGAATAACATGGGTAGGTTGAGAAAAATAGAAATAATAAGTTAGGATAAAAGAAAAAGTAATATAGATAAGGGTATAATTATTTTTTTGGTATATCTTATCGATTATTCGATAAGTCGATAACTCGAGAGGACAAAATCGAAATCGAAATCGATAACTCGATAAGAAAATTTTCTTGATCGAAATCGAAATCGATAAGTCGATAACTCGATATCGATAACTCGATAACAAATAATCGATTCGATTTATCGATAAACCGATTCGAATGCACACTCCTATCTGAGAGTTTCGATTCTGTTGTCGGAGCTCCTTTGCATGTAGGGTCTGCTTCACATCTTTTCCTGCACTTTCTGCACGATCTAGATCTGGATTATGCTTTGAATAATTAACCAGCCTCAGAGAATTGAAGTCATTTCGGACTTGTTGGTAGTTGATCCTTACATTGCTGAGCTTCCTTTGTTGGATTCACCATTTTACTGTTTCATTGGTTACTGTTCCTTTCATCGATTTTATTTAGCTCACTTTCCTCCTCAATTGGTTGAAATCTAGCTGGTAAAAAACTTTCAAATATTTACAGAGTGACAGTATGCATCTTCAAGTTCGCTAGCAATGTAATAGTGGTCGCCGGAGCAGTTTGTTTGCGTCACCTACCCATCAGTGGTGCATGTTAGCCTGCCTTGGTTTATCGTGCGCCAAGAGCATTTTTGTGGAATATTTTCTAGAAAGGACATTATTATTTTATATATATCAAGGCATCATATTATAAAGTTGGGACGAAATCACCGTGTTCTACTTAAAGAATATAAACTTTATTATAGGGTAAAGGCAAAAAGGTAAAGATGGTGTCTAGCTAAGCTTATAAGCTGGTCAAACTAGTTTATAAAGTGTTTATAAATAAAAAATAAGCCAAAAGATAGCGAATTCGAGGACAAAGATTTGAATGGAAGATATCGTTTGGGAAATATAGCACTCAATGAGCAGTTGTTATAAATAATTTTATCATTTATATACTTTTATTATTCAGCCATCAAGAGGGGCTTTGTTCATAATAAAGAATGGCTTGATTTGTTGATTTTGTCTATCTAAATAGAGCTATAAGTAGGAATGTATTTATTTTATCTTTATATTATTTTAAATTAGTACTCCCATCATCTTAATTTACATGGCATTGTCTGATTCACCTAGAAATTTAAGAAATAAAGGAAGCTTATTAAAACTTATAATATATAAAATAAATCTTTACGTTACTGTATATTATCTTATCTAAGCACAGTTGTATTTCAAAAATAAAATGACAAATAAAATATTTTATATTTGAATCGATCTGGAATCTAAAATTTTGAAGAAAATACGCCCTTATATGTAAATAATTATAAGGTTATTTAAGCAAATATTAACATGAAAAAATTGACTCACTTTGTAAAAGCAGGAAAAATATAAATTGTTCAAGATTTATTCAAAGTAATCGCTTATTTGTTATATTATTTTAACACTTATAATTAAAGTAGTCTCAATATTTAATATTTATCATCTACCCAAACTAGTGCAAGAGAAAGTGGAGAACAAAATCATAGGAGGAGCAATATATTATAGGGGTATTGTTCATGTGGAGGCACAAGTAAACTGTGCAGCAAGAGTATCACTTCAAAATCTCAATTTTTCCTTGGTTTTATATTGTGTATATTTAATTATTATGACTAGATTTTTGTTCCTCATCGATGCTAATGTTAACTTCATTTACTGATTTAAAAATAGATTATATGTTCCTTGGGATGTTGCTGTTTTTTTATAAAGCACAGAGAAGAAAGAGTATCGAGAGGCTGTAGAGTATGCTTGTCGTCTGGGTTGCACTTAGATTCTGAGGGTATCTGTAGGTGTTGAGATGGTTGTCGTCTTTGTATGTCGTTTGTGTCTCAGAGAAGGTTGAAGTTTGGGTTTGTTTTCGGTTGCTGCCGGAGTTTTATTGAGGAATTTGGTTTGATGAATCGAGGTGGGGTTTCGGTTGAGGCATTTACGCATATCATTTTGTCTTCTTGCCTTGTTTTATTTCCTGGTGCGACCCTTGCTTTGCAGTCTTTATTTCTATGAGTTCGGGAGAAAGCGTTTCTAAGGGTATTTTTGTTAAGGTTGAGAATTACTTACCGGAGAGTGGCTGTAGTGGAGTTGTATGTGTATTCTCAGGAACGAGCCACCATAGCCAAAAGCCAAGCCGGGCGACGCGAGAGTTTCCAGTGCTAGTTGTGGTCTGCAGCAAAGCCTGCTGAGCACGGTTGTTGAGGCCGAGGAGAAGCCGGCCAAGGCGAAGGTGAATAGTTAAAAAACATAGTGACGCCATTGGCGGTGTCGGCAGTGGACGAAGGAAAGAGATCAGCGACCTGAGTCGTCGTCGGACGACGCTTCCGACAGGTTGGGCGAGTCGTTGGCGGGATGTCCGGCGGTCGCGCTGGCTTGGGGCTTGTCCCCCGTGTATTCGCTGTCATTGCGAGGCGGTAGTGCTCGGCGGTTGCATAGTTAAACGCTAAATGCGGACGTTGTGCCGCTGACGGAACAGTCAAAAATTTGTATGAGAGGACCGAGAATTCGGTGGTTCGCCAAGAATTGGTTTCAGGGTTTATTGCGTCGGTGGCCTAGACGATGCAAATCTCATGTGGAGCCGGTGATCAGCACGTAGGCCTATTTTTTGGCGGCACATCAATACCGAGGTCTATATTGGAATGCGTTTTCATTTAATATTTTCAAAATGATGTGATAATAAATAAGGGATTTGCCATTGTTTTTATTTTTTTTTATTGCTTTGCATTTGTTATTGCACAATTTGTTTTTTCATTGCACCGTAAATGTGAATGACCCGCATTTTTATGAATAAAAAGATTCTGTCTTCCGTTTATTTGTTTATGCTCGCTATAGCCTTTTTTTCGTGGGTTTTTCGTTGCCAAGCTATGTGGAAGCTTCGTTTTAATACTGATTTCGGGTAGTGTTAATCCCTCGATAAATAGTCACTTTTTCTTCTGATTGTATGCATCGAGTCAATTTCATTCGAGTATATGTTCCATAAAGGTTGGTTAGTCGGTTATTGATGATTGAGATTAATTATCAGAAATTTAATTAGTGCCGATTTACTGCAGTATTTGACTTTATTTTCCGGTTGGCTGGCATTAGATTTGCCGCGCCTATTTGATCGTTTTTACAGGCAGAGCTCCGCTCGTGAGTTGAATTATCAAGGCGCGTTTCGCCTGGGGCTTCCAAGCCTAATCCATTGCTACTTTATCACTCATTGGAAGCAGGGCGAAAATTTCCAAGTCTGTCTAATCAGAATAATTGTCACAAAGATAATTGAAGTCCCATTCAACCGTTTGCTCAATGACAATTTGATGTGGATGCTGAAAATTCCATAGCCGGTCTGTTCAATTGCATTTAGTTCGCTGGTGTGTCAGAAATGTTGCTCGGCTTTCAAGTTGGAAGACTTACGCTACAGCTGCACGCAGAAGTTGGAAGCAGCTTCAGCTGATCACATCAGCTGGCGTGGATGTTTCAGAAAATCCTCCAAGTTCAAATTGAAATGAGCGGGTTACGGGTTTCAGCCTTTTTCAGGTTCTCTGATGCAGACTGACTACGCATCTCGCTAGAAATTCCAATGCATCAGCGCTAAATTAATTGACTAAAAATGCGAATAATTATTAATGAATTATACAAGTATATTCTAGAACCATGTAAAAAGAGGTAATAAAGGCACCTCTACTATGGCTGAATGCCACAACTTTTATTCATTTATAATTTCGCCAAGGCCGCCTCCACGGCATTGTAATCTGAGAATGATTTTATTTCATTTGTGAGATTGATTTTTCTCAACTATTGTTATCTTCTCTTCTCCTTTTTCTCGGTATCTCCATTTTGTTTATATATCTGCTATTTGTTTTTATAAAATACAGACGGAAGTTACAAATGCACCACTTTGAGATGAAATCTTTAAAGATAAAGAGCGTCAGTATCTTATTAATTGCATAGTGCCAGTGATACCAACGTCAGTTTAATACTTTGTTGATCATTTTCACTTATTAATCTCGGGATTATTTCGCAAAGATAACTCGCCACTATTATACGCGGATTTCCGCCCATACAATAGTATTTTTATAAATAAAATTTATTTATTCCAGGTAATTAGTTAAACACGGACAGTAAGGTAATAAAATTTTAGATAGTATATAAAAATGAAAAAATCCCAACATAAATCAATCTTTATAACCTAATAGGAAGCTACACCATACATTGATTGAGTCTTAAAACCACGTTAAGCTTTTCAAATTTAAACTTGTTATACTATTCAAATTTTATGATTTAGTGTGCTGTTATTTATATCAAACTAAATTTTCAATCATTTTAAGTTTAATATTTTCTTCTATTACTATTAGTGGTATATGTGCGTGTCAAATTAGAATGTTGTACTCTCTCTCTAATATAAAAACATTATATAAAATGGGAATGGAGGAAGTACTCTTTAGAACTTACAGATTACACTATAATATAATATGATATACATGTCTTTCCTATTGAACCAAAAGAAGGAACAAAGGAAGTGAAGAAATTTTCGGAAGTTTGGAACAATAAAAAAGTAGATAATAATCAATGTGTGAAATGACAGTAATTGCCCTTAAGAGAGTGACAGTTTGGTTAGTCGAGTACAAAAGAATTACATTTTGGTTGGTTCCGAAGAATTTTGTGTTCCTCGGAACATCCACAGAGAATGATTTGACCAATTGCCGTATGCCACCCGAACATGTGAACAAACGTGAATGAAGTACTATGTAAGAAATAGCACGTACACCAGCAAGTTTAATTCTTCCTAAGATAATGAACATATATGACAGCATATATTTAATAAATATTTGCAAATAATATTATAAGATTTTTTTCACTCTTGAGTTAACACATGCAATTCTGTTAATTTTACAAATAATTTAACAATATAGGACTGGTCTGCCAATTATCACAAGGGTTGCCATTAAAAGATATGTCACAATCTGGTCCCTCTGGCCTTGAAAATGACAATAGGACCTAAAAATGACTAACCTTATTACCTACTTCCATTTCCCCCAATTAGATTACCTCTATAATAATAGTAAGAATTATTTATAGGTGGTTAAGGAAAAGAATGAAAGACAGACAAAAAGTAAAAGAAAACCGTGGAAATATGAATGATTAATGCCATTCTCTCTTCTGTCCTAGGTAGGAACCACATATATATGTCCTCCTTCACGAGAATGAATATCGTACATGTACCACCGAGATACAAAAGAGGATGAAATTTTTTTACTTGGTAAATTTCAGATATTAAATGATACTCCTTCCCGTCCAAAATAAGTAATTTTTTAATCTTTTTTTATGTGGTTCAAAATAAGTGATTTTTTCGGATTTCAAGAATGATTTATTGATGAAAGTATTGCCAAAACTAGCAAATATCAACTTAGAGAGAGAAAATTGTACATAAAAGAATAAAAATTTAATCATTAGAAATGTCTTGTTACTTGCTTAGAGTTAATTGATGAATTTAGAGAATAAAGAAAATTATTTTGGACCGGAGTGAATAACAAAAAAAATATCATACGTGTAATTTTCTACCAGCTATAATGTATGGTTAGTGGGTGCGCGCAAATAATTGACCTGTGAGAGCCATTCATAGCGAAGATTTTTTTAATTTAAAATTTATGTACGAATAAAATATTTATATAACTTATAAGATAATTATAAATAAATATTTACAATAATTAGTAATTTGTATAAATTGTTCTAATAATTAATTAGTTATAAAAAATTAAACAGCACTGATAGTGTAAAAGTTTTTACGCTATTAATCCCTAATTTCATTTTTTTCATGTAAAGAGACTTTAATATTTAATAAGTGTTTGCAAATAATTTGAAGATTATTTTAGTGAAAATATCTAAGCTCTACAGTACCGCGTTACAGAAAAGGAAGCTAAGGTACTAAACGTGGAAGTATAGTCTTCTTTGACATGATTTTCCGTTTGCTATGGTGTAGCAACAGTACGGTAAAGACAGTGAGTTGGGTTTTTCTCTTTGGAGATTTTTAAAGATTAAATTTTTGTGGCGTCAAAATTTTGATGGTTTCTTTAGCTTCGTCTCAAATTCTGGAAATTTGTAAAAATGTAGCTGGAATCGCCGGTACACCTCATTTTCTCTCTGTATTATTTTGATGGTCTTTTTATGGTTTCTGCAAACTTTTTCTTGCAATTTTCCCTGTTTGGATAGCTAGATGACTCAATTAGAAGATAATTCTGAAAAACTCGTTTGACAAAATGATCTTACTTTTTGGAAGATAAATTAAGATAGCAAAAGTGAACACCTTTAATTTGCTAATAGAATTGGTGAAGGTGTTTGCTTCGCTTTATTGTCCAAACTGGAAATTGTAGTTTAGAATATTTCATAGGCGTTGATCATCATTCATCAATCTGCTAGTGTCGTATGCTGTTAGTTTACATTACAGTCATACAATGTCCATATTGTTTTGCTCTAAACCTCTGAATATTTCCCATAATCCAAGGTTAAGCCAGTAAATTTTAGCCTGGTTTGCTGCCAGCGTTCGCTTAATTAAGTACTTTTTCTATTAGTTCTTTCAAAAATGTGTGTGTATTATATACAACAACAACAACAACAACTACCCAGTATAGTCCCACAAGGTGGGGTCTGGGGAGGGTAATATGTAGACAAGCCTTACCCCTACCCAAAAGGGTAGAGAGGCTGTTTCCAATCGACCCTCGGCTTAGAGAAGGAAAGGGAAAGCAACAACAAAAACAAAAACAAAAGAGCATGACAGAAAATCGCATAAATAGTTATCTAAACATAAGAATTATACATAAAATAACATGCAATAATATCAAACAATAGCTACCATAAATAACTACCATAAGGGGGACACAATCCAATGCACGAATCATCTATGAGTCGCCCTGACAAGCCTCACCCAACCCCGGGAAAGGAGTACAAAAAATTCTAGGAGCCCCTATCCTACAACCCTGAAACTAGACCTCCAGACTTTTCTATCAAGGGCCATGTGTATTATATACCTATACATTAATCAATAAATGATCGGTACAATAAAGAAGTAATTTTTATGTTGTGATTTACAAAACTAAACTCTGATGAAAATATTATACATTAGTTTGATAGTGAGCAAACAGTGTTGTTCTGAAATGGTGTCTAACTTTTAGGCCTAAAGCAATCTTAGAAGCTTTATTTGAGCTAAAACTTTTTTTTAGATTAAACGCTTGATGAAGTGGTTTTCATGAGCACATTGAAGTTCTATGCAATCCCTTAAAAATGAAATAGATTGTAAAGGAACAATGAGATATACCCTTTATTTCTTTAGCTCACTCGTCCGTTGCAAAGGTTTCCCTTTGGTACCGGTTCAACTGAACTCAGTACTTTTAGTGCGGAGTATAAATTTATGTGTAAAGATTATTAAAATTATAACATATAGTAAATATGAACCCATAACTGTAAAAATATAATTGGTTTGAACCCATAGAATTTAAATTATGTATCCGCCTCTGTTAGCAAAGTTATTCTTTAGCTTTATAGTGACTGAGGAGTATATTTTTGGCTAATCTTTGCTGTTTTTTTCAGGGAATATATTTGCTTTTGGATTGTTTCTGTCTCCAATGTGAGTTTTAAGTTTTGCATCCTGCGATTTGCTTTACCACACTTCTACAATGTAGAAACCAACGTTTACCACGTAGCCCATTATTCTTTTATTTATATACAGATTTAATTTATCGCTGCTGAATACAACGTGGAAAGATTACCAATAGAATACGATGGGATTTTCGAACAGATGGGTGGAGGCATTTCTCGAATAGACAATAACGTCTCCGCCAACAAGATACAACGGGAAAGATTTCGCTCGAATAAGGGACACGATTGATTATATAGTTCCTCGAATAGATAAGCACGGAGGCATTCGCCTTCGAGGCCGCATATAACGTAGTATTCGCTCGATACACGGAGATTCGCCGAGGGACACGACGGGGATATTCGCTCGTCAGGAACACACGGAAGCCTTCGAGCTGGTAATGACGCCGGTTGAATACGACTGAGTATTCGCCCTCGACAGAGGCACCGGAAAGATTCGCCTCGAATACGACGCGGTGAAGATTTCGCCTCGACAGAAGCAATCGGGAGTATTCTCCTCGATGGGGTGAGGCACCGGGAGTATTCGCCGATTAGATACAATGCAAGATTTCGCCCTCGAATAGAGCACGGAGACCCGCCGAATAGGATACACGGAGACCCGCCGAGCGGGGACACGACGGGATTATCGCCCGAAGAATCGGAGAGCCCGCTCTTCGACAGATAGGCTAACGGGAGTATTCGTTCTTCGAATAGATACAATCGGAAATACGATCGGATATTCGCCCTCATATAGAATACAATCGGAGATACTTCGAATAGAATTTACGGGAAAAAGATTTCGCTCGAATAGAATAATGACAACTTCGCTCGAATAATACGACGGGAGATTCGCTCGCATTACGACGGACATCCGCCTTTCGACCGTGATATTTACGCATGTTTTATCTTTACATTGTTCTACGCATTTTGTAATTATTACAAGATGATGTTCTCCAAAATGCTCGTTACTAAAATAATAGTGTGCAGGTCTTCAGTTTTTAAGATTGCAGTTTTCAGTCTCCGTAAATTTCACTCAAAAGCAGAAGGCAGCACAAGTAGTTCCGGCGCACTCCAAGAATCAGTGATGGTTAACAGCAGTATAGTCAGCGAAAGACAGAGTAAGCATTAAGCAGAGAAAGAGTTCCAAAAACAAGCACTGGGAGCAGAGGGACTGAGCACGAGTTGGGGAATGCGGAGCCCCGCCCGAGAGCCAAGGACAGTTTTGAAGCTGTAGGGGCCAAGTCGTGAGAGCCGCCGAGAGTGGCGATGAAGTTCGAAGTTATAACAAGTCAGTGAGTCGCCTGAATGCGATGCATTTCAAGAGTATTACCAGGACCCGCTTGCACGGAGCGGGCGCATTTTACTTGAAGAACTGCTCAGTGCCAGTGAGCTCGCTCGAATGGGCATTTTATTTGAAGTTACAGCTTGAAGTTGCCGCTTCGAGAATGGATGCGATGAAGTTTCGGGGTTGCATCGGCTGCGAAATTCGCCAAGAATGGGAGCTGGCGATGATTTCAGGCTTATATTGGCTGTGATGTTACTTCGAGACGCAGCGATGAGCTAGTTTAGGCCAAGCCGTGAGCTCAGCTGGTTGGTGGCGGCGATGCTAGCGCAGACAAGCTGTATTCGGGAGAGGGAGCCGCTTATTTATTTCAGTTGTAGCCAGAGCTACCAGTGCACGGGTTCGGCGATGAGCCCAAGAAAATGGGGTCGTGAGCTCGGTGGAGGGCGATTTTGAAGAGTAGTCAGTTGCGAGCTGCCTGCAGAATCGACGACGATCTTATTTCGGCTTAGCATCGGTTGCGGAGCTCAAACTCGGCAGGGAAGGGTTTTATTTTATTTTCGGTTGGTTTAGGCACGTCGGGGTTAATCGGAAGGGCGATTTATTTTTCGGCAGATTTTCAGTTGCATATACCGAATGGACCGCTTTGTTAGTTGCATTGAGTCGTGCACCACTGCAGTAATTTTGTTTGCCGACGGTTTGAGTTTCAAAATCGGAGCAAAATACACTGGAAGAGGGAGCGTTTATCATTTTAATTTCGTCAGAAAGGCCAATGCACAAAATTCAGCATCGGTCATGAAGTGCAATTGCATCGAAGTCAATACTGCGAATGTAGTTTTCTAGTCACAATAAACAAAAAAAAAAAAGAGGCACGAAATAAAAATGCGTAGTTTGACAGCATGCTGTCGTTGCCACGGTTCGCCTTGACCCGGCGTTAATTTCGCAACTAGCAAGTGACAGCGTCTGTTCTAGAGTCTGCATGAGCACCAATAATACTCAAGATCAAGTTTCAGAAGACTTATAGATAGAATTGTAACTAGTAGCTGATAGGTTTAGTTATTCTTTTCATGCTTTGATTTTTGATGTATTAGTAGACACGGAGCTGATAATTCGATGGAATGATATACCTCGACTGGTTTCCACCTGGTAGGCAAATTTCTCACCACTTCGAATTATCACGTACCTGATTTTTTGCGTAGCCAAGGATATGGTAGGCAGCTCGACAGCAAGGGTTTTCGGTCAAGAATTTCCTTTATTTAGTCCCTAATAGGGGTCAGGTCAAAAACACTTATCTAGTTTAATTTTGTCTGAAAACTTTTATTTGAATCAAAGAGGGGCAGTTGTAAACGCGTGATCTCCCCGAGATTTTTTATATTTTTAGCGTGAAATATTTAGTTAGTTTAATATAGCTATTTTAGCTAAATTTCGAATCTAATTTTAGAACTGAATTCCATAATAAAAACAACAAAATATGGTTTTTATTAAAATGTTTCGCAGTCATTTTAAACTTGAAATAATACAAAAATAGTACTTTATATTTTTGGCTTTTATAAAAACGAAAAATAATAAAAAATAGTTTCAATTAATATATTTTGCAGCTATTTTTGAACTTGAAAAGATTATAAAATATACTTTACATTTTTATCTTTTTATATAAAAAACGAAATAATAAAAAACAGTTTCATTAATATTTTGTAGTCAGTTTTAAACTTGAAAAATACAAAAAATAGTTTTATTATAATTATGAGTATTATAGTTTATTATGATTACCTAGGATTAATTAACACCATTTCGGTTCCGGGCGAAGAATAATAGTTCAACTACTCCGGTTTTATAATTTTCGGATCTAGCCCATAACTAGACAATACATAATGGATTGGGAATAAGAACAAAGACAAGAAGAAAAAGACAAAGGGATAAAAACAAGAAGAAAAAGACAAGGGAAAAAGACAAAGGGATAAAAACAAAAAGAAAAGACAAAAAAAAGACATGGAGCCTATTTTTAAAAACAAAAAACGGGAGAGAGCAGAGACCCCGGGGAGAGGGCGCTCCATCGTATCTCCATTCTTCAACGAAAAAGTCACTCCCAAAATGAGCTAAACAGAGTTTCAAACTTGGCTGAAATCTCCAAAAAGAAAACAGCTAAAATTCCAGCGGAAAATTTTGAATTTTAAAATTCCTACCCAAATGAACACTACCTTGAGAAGATGATTTTTGGACAGATTTTCAAACCTATTTTAATGGATTATTTGGCTAGGATTTTTGCTGGCCTTTCGTAAAAGATGCAAACTTTTTTTTTGTTTTTTTTTTGTTTTTTTTTTTTGGAGATTTCAGCCAAGTTTGAAACTCTGTTTAGCTCATTTTGGGAGTGACTTTTTCATTCAAGAATCCCCCCTCCGATGGAGCGCCCTCTCCCCCTTTTTATTTGTCTATCTCTTTTCTTTTTTCTTTTTTAAAAGATAGGCTCCATGCCCTCTTTTTTTGTCTTTTTCTTTTTGTTTTTATCCCTTTGTCTTTTTCTTCTTGTCTTTTTCTTTTTGTTTTTATCCCTTTGTCTTTTTCTTCTTGTCTTTGTTCTTATTCCCCATCCATTACGTATTGTCCCCCTTAGTGTAGTGGACTCGGACTATTACGGGCTAGGTCCGAAAATTATAAAACCGGGTAGTTTGAACCCGAATATTATTCTTCGCCTGGAACCGAGAATGGTGTTATTTAATTAATCCTAGGTAATCAAAATAACTATAATACTCATAATTAAATAAAAAAACTATTTTTTATATTTTTCAAGTTTAAAATAACTACAAAATATTAATGAAACTATTTTTTTTTTATTATTTTCGTTTTTATAAAAAGATAAAAAATATAAAGTACTATTTTTGTCTTTTTACAAGCTTCAAAATAATCACAAAATATTAACGAAACTATTTTTATTATTTTCTGTTTTTATAAAAAGATAAAAAATATAAAGCATTATTTTTGTATTTTTCCAAGTTTAAAATGACTACGAAACTTTAATAAAACTATATTTTGTTATTTTTTATTTTAAGGTAAAAAATAAAGTAAAAGAGTCAAATTAAGCTAAAATAGCTATATTAAAACTAAACTAAATATTTTACGCTAAAAATATAAAAACTCTCGAGTAGGGTCAAAAATCACGCGTTTACAAATGTCTGTTTGATCGAAAACACAAAGAGTTTTCGCACAAAGATAAGACCAGACAAGTGTTTTTGACCCGACCCTTATCGGAGGGACTAAACCAAAAGCAAGAGGAACGCGACCGAGCCCTCGTATCCGAGCCGCCTACATATCCTCGCTATAAACGAACCGAAGCCACGTGTAGTTCGAAAGTGGGTGAGGAAGGGGTATACCGGTGGAGAGCCAGTCGAGGCGTCGTTCCGTCGAGGTTTCGTTCCATCGAGGTTCCCGTCCGCTGTCCCGCTATTACATCAAAAATCAAAGCACTAGCACGACTAACTAAACCTATCGCCTACTAGTTACAAGCATTCCTATCTATGTCTTCCGGCTTCGATTCGAGTATCGGTCCGGCTTCACGCGACTCTAAATTTGAACCTTTCGATGTTACTAGCAGTGCCGTTGTCGAATCGACACTGTATACAAAGCTAAGTCGGACCTCGCCACGTTCTCGAGCATGTCCACATCTTTCATCAACTTCGGCATTTTGATCGACTTCACGCTCTTTTTTTTTTTTTTTTTGTTATTAGTGACTAAACTTCCCCGATCCCCTCGGACCGTTGACTCGCATTCGGTCGCCTTCCTTCGACTCATGCTCTTGATCTCACGCGGATTGTTCTCGTTACATTCAACCGCTTTCTCAACCAAATTAAAAATGAATCGCCACTCCATTCTTCAGAAAGGGCTCCCCGACTCCAATTACAACTTCTAAACTAAAATCGCCACTCCATTCTCCAAGTGGGCCCCGACTCCAACTACAACTTCAAAATAAATCGCCACTCCATTCTTCAGTGGGGCTTCCCGACTTCAACTCATATTTTTCAAAAATAAAATCGCCACTCCATTCTTCAAATGGCTCCTCGACTTCAACTACTACTTCAAAAATAAAATCGCCACTCCATTCTTCGGGCGGTCCCTGACTTCAACTACTACTTCAAAATAAGATCGCCATTCCATTCTCCGGCGGGCTCCCCGACTTCAACTACTACTTCAAAATAAAATCGCCACCCATTCTCCAGGCGGGCTCCCTGACTTCAACTATAACTTTCAAAATAAATCGCCACTCCATTCTTCAAACGGGCTCCCGACTTCAACTACAACTTCAAAATAAATCGCCACTCCATTCTCCAAGCGGCTCCCTGACTTCAACTACCGCTTCAAAATAAAATCGCCACTCCATTCTCCGAGCGGGCTCCCCGACTTCAACTACAACCTCAAAACTAAATCGCCACTCCATTCTCCAGGCGGCTCCCCGACTTCAACTATAACTTCAAAATAAATCGCCACTCCATTCTTCGGGCGGGCTCCCCGACTTCAACTACAACTTCAAAACTAAATCGCCACCCATTCTCCAGGCGCGGCTCCCCGACTTCAACTACCGCTTCAAAATAAAATCGCCATTCCGTTACATTCAACCGCTTTCCTCAACCGAATTAAAATAGATCGCCACCCCATTCTCCAGGCGGGCTCCCTGACTTCAAGCACTACTTCAAAAATAAAATCGCCACTCCATTCTCCAGGCGGGCTCCCTGACTTCAACTACAACTTCAAAACTAAATCGCCACTCCATTCTTCAGGCGGGCTCCCCGACTTCAACTACAACTTCAAAACTAAATCGCCACTCCATTCTCCAAGTGCACCCCGACTTCAACTACAACTCATTCACCTCTTAAACCATCATTTCTCCTAAATTACCTTGTTCTGGAACTGCTTTCCTCCTGGGTCATGTTGTTTTCCCTCCTGACTGCTGGGGATATCTTTAAAACTATTTACTTGCCTGCTGAGGATAATGATGCTGGGAAAATTTTCCTTCATTCCCTCCTTTCCTTTGACTCGTGCGCTTGAATTTGCGCTGGGATCTCTTGTTGTAACCCTCTGCTTTATGGTGGGTTACTGGTTTCAAGACCTGCAATGTAAAGACTGAAGACTTGCCTTTTGTTATACAGGTAGGCGCCTGCTTTTAGTAGCAACTTTTGAATTTAAAATGCATGCTGGCAATAATTTACAAAATATGCATAGGACGATGTAAGATAAAACATACGTAAAATATCCTATTCGAGGGCGGATGGTCCCGTCGTATCCTATTCGAGGGCGAATACTCCCATCGTATTCTATTCGAGGGCGAATACTCCCATCGTATTCTATTCGAGGGCGAATACTCCCATCGTATTCTATTCGAGGGCGAATACTCCCATTGTATTCTATATGAGGGCGAATAATCCCATCGTATTCTATTCGAGGGCGAATACTCCCATTGTATCCTATTCGAGGGCGAATACTCCCATCGTATCCTATTTCGAGGGCGAATACTCCCATCGTATCCTATTCGAGGGCGAATAATCCCATCGTATTCTATTCGAGGGCGAATACTCCCATTGTATCCTATTCGAGGGCGAATACTCCCATTGTATCCTATTCGAGGGCGAATACTCCCATTGTATCCTATTCGAGGGCGAATACTCCCATCGTATCCTATTCGAGGGCGAAAATACTCCCATTGTATCCTATTCGAGGGCGAATACTCCCATCGTATTCTATTCGAGGGCGAATACTCCCATCGTATCCTATTCGAGGGCGAATACTCCCATCGTATTCTATTCGAGGGCGAATACTCCCATCGTATTCTATTCGAGGGCGAATACTCCCATTGTATTCTATTCGAGGGCGAATAATCCCATCGTATTCTATTCGAGAGCGAATACTCCCATTGTATCCTATTCGAGGGCGAATACTCCCATTGTATCCTATTAGAGGGCGAATACTCCCATTGTATCCTATTCGAGGGCGAATACTCCCATCGTATTCTATTCGAGGGCGAATACTCCCATTGTATCCTATTCGAGGGCGAATACTCCCATTGTATCCTATTCGAGGGCGAATACTCCCATTGTATCCTATTCGAGGGCGAATACTCCCATTGTATCCTATTCGAGGGCGAATACTCCCATTGTATCCTATTCGAGGGCGATAAATCAAATGCACACCATAGATAAAAGAATAATGGGCTACGTGGTAAACGTTGGTTTCTACATTGTAGAAGTGTGGTAAAGCAAATCGCAGGATGCAAAACTTAAAACTCACATTGGAGACAGAAACAATCCAAAAGCAAATATATTCCCTGAAAAAAACAGCAAAGATTAGCCAAAAATATACTCCTCAGTCACTATAAAGCTAAAGAATAACTTTGCTAACCGAGGCGGATAGATAATTTAAATTCTATGGGTTCAAACCAATTATATTTTTACAGTTATGGGTTCATATTTACTATATGTTATAATTTTAATAATCTTTACACATAAATTTATACTCCGCACTAAAAGTACTGAGTTCAGTTGAACCGGTACCAAAGGGAAACCTTTGCAACGGACGAGTGAGCTAAAGAAATAAAGGGTATATCTCATTGTTCCTTTACAATCTATTTCATTTTTAAGGGATTGCATAGAACTTCAATGTGCTCATGAAAACCACTTCATCAAGCGTTTAATCTAAAAAAAAGTTTTAGCTCAAATAAAGCTTCTAAGATTGCTTTAGGCCTAAAAGTTAGACACCATTTCAGAACAACACTGTTTGCTCACTATCAAACTAATGTATAATATTTTCATCAGAGTTTAGTTTTGTAAATCACAACATAAAAATTACTTCTTTATTGTACCGATCATTTATTGATTAATGTATAGGTATATAATACACATGGCCCTTGATAGAAAAGTCTGGAGGTCTAGTTTCAGGGTTGTAGGATAGGGGCTCCTAGAATTTTTTGTACTCCTTTCCCGGGGTTGGGTGAGGCTTGTCAGGGCGACTCATAGATGATTCGTGCATTGGATTGTGTCCCCCTTATGGTAGTTATTTATGGTAGCTACTGTTTGATATTATCGCATGTCATTTTATGTATAATTCTTATGTTTAGATAACTATTTATGCGATTTCTGCCGGAATTACTAATGCTCTTTTGTTTTTGTTTTTGTTGTTGCTTTCCCTTTCCTTCTCTAAGCGGAGGGTCGATTGGAAATAGCCTTTCTACCCTTTTGGGTAGGGGTAAGGCTTGTCTACATATTACCCTTCCCAGACCCCACCTTGTGGTATACTGGGTAGTTGTTGTTGTTGTTGTTGTATATAATACACACACATTTTTGAAAGAACTAATAGAAAAAGTACTTAATTAAGCGAACGCTGGCAGCAAACCAGGCTAAAATTTACTGGCTTAACCTTGGATTATGGGAAATATTCAGAGGTTTAGAGCAAAACAATATGGACATTGTATGACTGTAATGTAAACTAACAGCATACGACACTAGCAGATTGATGAATGATGATCAACGCCTATGAAATATTCTAAACTACAATTTCCAGTTTGGACAATAAAGCGAAGCAAACACCTTCACCAATTCTATTAGCAAATTAAAGGTGTTCACTTTTGCTATCTTAATTTATCTTCCAAAAAGTAAGATCATTTTGTCAAACGAGTTTTTCAGAATTATCTTCTAATTGAGTCATCTAGCTATCCAAACAGGGAAAATTGCAAGAAAAAGTTTGCAGAAACCATAAAAAGACCATCAAAATAATACAGAGAGAAAATGAGGTGTACCGGCGATTCCAGCTACATTTTTACAAATTTCCAGAATTTGAGACGAAGCTAAAGAAACCATCAAAATTTTGACGCCACAAAAATTTAATCTTTAAAAATCTCCAAAGAGAAAAACCCAACTCACTGTCTTTACCGTACTGTTGCTACACCATAGCAAACGGAAAATCATGTCAAAGAAGACTATACTTCCACGTTTAGTACCTTAGCTTCCTTTTCTGTAACGCGGTACTGTAGAGCTTAGATATTTTCACTAAAATAATCTTCAAATTATTTGCAAACACTTATTAAATATTAAAGTCTCTTTACATGAAAAAAATGAAATTAGGGATTAATAGCGTAAAAACTTTTACACTATCAGTGCTGTTTAATTTTTTATAACTAATTAATTATTAGAACAATTTATACAAATTACTAATTATTGTAAATATTTATTTATAATTATCTTATAAGTTATATAAATATTTTATTCGTACATAAATTTTAAATTAAAAAAATCTTCGCTATGAATGGCTCTCACAGGTCAATTATTTGCGCGCACCCACTAACCATACATTATAGCTGGTAGAAAATTACACGTATGATATTTTTTTTGTTATTCACTCCGGTCCAAAATAAGTAATTTTTTTTGAATGTTTTCACACATATTAAGAAAATTACATTTTGTCATTAATTAACAATAAAATTGATCATTTTAGTCTTACTATCTCACATAAACACTCCTAACACATATTTTAATACTATTTACTCCAAGGACAATGTAGGAAAAACATCAATAAATCATTCTTGAAATCCGAAAAAATCACTTATTTTGAACCACATAAAAAAAGATTAAAAAATTACTTATTTTGGACGGGAAGGAGTATCATTTAATATCTGAAATTTACCAAGTAAAAAAATTTCATCCTCTTTTGTATCTCGGTGGTACATGTACGATATTCATTCTCGTGAAGGAGGACATATATATGTGGTTCCTACCTAGGACAGAAGAGAGAATGGCATTAATCATTCATATTTCCACGGTTTTCTTTTACTTTTTGTCTGTCTTTCATTCTTTTCCTTAACCACCTATAAATAATTCTTACTATTATTATAGAGGTAATCTAATTGGGGGAAATGGAAGTAGGTAATAAGGTTAGTCATTTTTAGGTCCTATTGTCATTTTCAAGGCCAGAGGGACCAGATTGTGACATATCTTTTAATGGCAACCCTTGTGATAATTGGCAGACCAGTCCTATATTGTTAAATTATTTGTAAAATTAACAGAATTGCATGTGTTAACTCAAGAGTGAAAAAAATCTTATAATATTATTTGCAAATATTTATTAAATATATGCTGTCATATATGTTCATTATCTTAGGAAGAATTAAACTTGCTGGTGTACGTGCTATTTCTTACATAGTACTTCATTCACGTTTGTTCACATGTTCGGGTGGCATACGGCAATTGGTCAAATCATTCTCTGTGGATGTTCCGAGGAACACAAAATTCTTCGGAACCAACCAAAATGTAATTCTTTTGTACTCGACTAACCAAACTGTCACTCTCTTAAGGGCAATTACTGTCATTTCACACATTGATTATTATCTACTTTTTTATTGTTCCAAACTTCCGAAAATTTCTTCACTTCCTTTGTTCCTTCTTTTGGTTCAATAGGAAAGACATGTATATCATATTATATTATAGTGTAATCTGTAAGTTCTAAAGAGTACTTCCTCCATTCCCATTTTATATAATGTTTTTATATTAGAGAGAGAGTACAACATTCTAATTTGACACGCACATATACCACTAATAGTAATAGAAGAAAATATTAAACTTAAAATGATTGAAAATTTAGTTTGATATAAATAACAGCACACTAAATCATAAAATTTGAATAGTATAACAAGTTTAGAATTTGAAAGTCGTGAAATTGTATCACGGTAAGTATCAAAGTTTCTGAGCTGCAGATAAATCGGAAAAGGTCACATAAATTGAGAGCTTCACTATATAGCTAAGGGATTTTTTTTCATTTTTATATACTATCTAAAATTTTATTACCCTTCATGTTCACGTTTAGCTAATTACCTGGAATAAATAAATTTTATTTATAAAATATATTGTATGGGTCGGAATCCGACACTATAATAATTGACGAAGTTAATCATCTTTCTGAAATAATCCAAGATTAATAAGTGGCATGATCACTCGTAATTAACGACATTCAACGCCTGCTTGATACGATTAATAAGGCTACGGCCCACCTGCTGTCCTAAAGACAAAATCTCAAAGTGGTCCCGGCCACCAACCGCCAGCCCATACAACTCACTTCTATAAAAACAAGAAAGGGAAGCCTAACAAGGGGTTCCTCTCCTTCCGCATGGGGATTCTCCAGGAAAAGAGAGAGAGAAAGAAAGATAATATGAGACGAGAAAAATCAATCTCACAAACAAATACAAAATCATTGTAAGGTTCTGAACCTCTTCATGGAGAGGCAGACCACACCATTGTCATGAATAAAAGTTGTCAACATTTCTCACCCTAATTGGGAATGCCTTTTATTACCTCTTTTACATGGTTCTAGAATTACTACGACTTGCTATGATTGACCCGTAATTCATGTATATTATTTCGCATTCACAAAGTATTCGGTAACTTTTGAATCGAACAATTTGGCGCAGTCTGTGGGAATTTCCTAGCAAGATCGCGTAGTCCATCCTAGAATCAAAGGAAAAGGGGACACCAAAAAAAAAAAACCTAGCTCGAGCAAGCCCGCTCCCACTCCAATTTCCGATAGTGCGAACGGGAAGAGGAAATTCCCCCCACTTTTGAGAGGATCCCTACGAAACATCTCCCACGCTCCCGATGTAGATCTCGAGCCGAGAGCCACCTCAAAACAACACGCATGCCCGAGAAACCACACATAAACTGCTCGAAGTCTTGAACCAAAACCGAGCTTAACCACTCAACACCCTCAACGAATTCAACTACGGTTGAACCAAGACTCGGGCTATGCGCCCTCGCATCCATCAATTGATAAGGTTCAACAACAGTTGAATAGGGACTCAGGCCATGCGCCTTCACCGACCAATTCAACTACGGTTGAACCAAGACTTGGGCTATGCGCCCTCGCCTCCAACAATTGATAAAGTTTAACAATAGTTGAACTGGAACTGAGGCCACGCGCCTTAGCCAATGAATTCAACTACAGACGGAGCTCCTTCGCCGCCAAACTCAGCAAAAACTCAATCAAATCAAGGCATGTGTTAAGCACCCCCACCGTCCAAGTAAGCACGCCCAACTCGAAATAAAGTCAAATACACGTAGAGTTCAGCCTTGGTCGGGCTACAATGTCGTGTCCTCATCATCACGGCCAGTAGCCCGACCACGCCCGAACTGGGACTAAGGCTAAACGCCACCACCTCCGAATGGGGGTCTGACTCGGTCACCCCGAGTCGAGAAGAAAAAGTGGCCAACATCCGAAGGTTAACACCTACCAAAGTCGAATATTAAAAGCAAGCTTCCCCCTCAAACGTAGGCAACGAAAAAACCCAAAAAAAAGGGAACTGCAAACAGACACAAGGCAAATAACGGAAGGCAAATTTCTTTTTATTCATAAAAAAATAACGGGTCATTCCCGCTTACACCCGGCCGAAAGCCAGTCAATGAAAAAAAAACAAACAACACAATAACAAATGCCAAACGACAAAAAAAATAAAGAACACTAGTCTCTATTCAGCGCCGTCCGCGCTCCCACCTGTGCATCATCGACCCCTGGCGTCGCTGCATGAAAACCGCATTCCATATGGGCCTCCCGATCCCTTTGATGTGCCCCCTCAAAAGTAGCTTCGGTCACGATACCGGCCTCCCACAGATTTTTGCATACGTCCCGCTAGGCCTCAACATAAACCCAAAGCTCACGAGCCTAACCAGAGGAAGCGGACTGCTCTCGAAGATGTCGGTTCTCCTCCTCTAGAATCGCAACCTGCCCCGTCGCAGCCTGAGCATCCCGCTCAAAGACACTTATCTGCTCCTCGAGGCTCGCCTCCCTGAAGGCGGCAACGGCCCTTACCAGGGACAACTGGGACTCGCCGGCACGGACATCCCCCTGCAACTCCTTAGCCCTTGTCGAGGCGTCATCCAGCTGACGCTTCAAGGTCGCAATCTCCCTTTCCAGTGCATCCACCTTCTCGCTGCACACCGATGCGGCCTATGTTACCTTGGCCAGGCTAAAACGCTCACACTCGACAGCGGCCCTCCTATCGGCCTCAAGCTCCTCATTCTTCCAACGGAGCTGCTCTTCAAGGGCGCTCACCTGGCCAAGCGTTGTGCCTGGAGCTCTCGCGTCACCAATTCCTCAACCAGAGCTTGGCTAT